>JANDJT010000050.1:14167085-14177368 GCA_024331685.1 Stegophilus panzeri
CATTTTGGAATAAGGCTGTAACATAACAAAATGTGGAAAAAGTGAAGTGCTGTGAATACTTTCCGGATGCACTGTATTCCAGAAATTTTTGTATGATGCCTAAGCTTAAACTATCATGAAGCAAATATAGACTCTCTTGTCACATAAGATTTTTATCAGAATTACAGTGTAGCACGTTCTGCTCCTTTCCCAACATTATGGCTTAGAAAGGTGTTGGGCCAGCACAAGCTACCAAAACAGCTTCAATATGCCTTGGAACAGCTTCTACAAGTCTTTGGAACTGTACTGGATGAATGAATACCATTACTTCAGAAGACATTTCCTCAGTTGGTGTTGTGTTGATGATATTGGTGGAGAGTGCTGTCTTACATGTCAGTACAAAATCTTCCATAGGTGTTCAATTGAGTTGTGAAGTGCTGAATGCGAAAGCTAGAGTGTTTGATTTGCATCATTTTCAGATTCATTCAGTGAGCTTGCGCCATGTGGTTGGGAGCATTAACATGCTAGAAGAGACCACTACCATCAGAAAAAAATTCTTCATAGGATAAGGTTGAATAGTCAGAATAACTTTGCATTGATTTTTGCATTGATCTTCCTCAAAAATTGACCCAAACCATGCCATCAAAATGCCCCCTACAGCATACCAGTCACCAGTAACCAGTTTTGCCCTTTAATTTGTCATCCACCTGAATGTTTAATATTATGTTTAATATTATTTTATACGTCCTCCTCTCAGATTCTCTGAACCAGCAAACATTTCAGATGGAGGTTGAGGTTTTAAAACAGTTGCGTCACAACCACCTTATCTCCCTCTTCGCGATATGCACTTCCTCCACCCCCTATTACATTATTACTGAGTACATGGAGAAGGGAAACCTGCAGCGTTTTCTCCGCAGTAAGTTTTCACCCTCAGTCTAATCTTCTTCTGAGCAACTGCTCAAAAAATGCAGAAAAGAGCAAACAAGGCTAAAGTAAAGATTCTCTGTAGCCCTTTTATTTGAGAACCTATAGTGTTGTACAACATGTAATTCTTTCCAAATGATATCCTATTGTGAAATAGTGTGTGTTACTGTCAACACAGCTGTACATTTTATTGGCTGAAGCTGTAAATTATTTTTACAGAAATTTTTTTCTCTGCTCTCTTTGCTTTTCTGAGGTCGAGAGGGCAGTGCTTTAGACCTAGAAATCTTGACTAACATGGCATGCCAGGTGGCTGATGGGATGACTTACCTGGAGGATCACAATAGTATTCACAGAGACCTGGCAGCTCGCAATGTTCTTGTTAGTGAAGGATACCTGTGCAAGGTGGCTGACTTTGGTTTAGCACGATTTATCAAGGTAATGTTTACAAAATATTTTATCTGTGTAGAATTTAATGTGTGTTTGGAAATTATGCTGTAGGAGTACAGTAGATAGTCTAGGCTATAAACTATCATAGTATTCATTAACTCCTGCTGTGCTATAGGATATCCTAGGCCCTTTCTTAGTATATTGGTAGAGTATTTTAGCTTGGACGTATTTGTTAAAACCAAAATTGATTCCTCATATAATTTTTCCCCCTGTATATACTATTATTCACCACTCAGTGTAGATATTTATGTTGTATACTATTGTTTTCCACTTTACTTACAAACTGTAACAAAATGCTAAGGCATTTTGCACACTCGAGGTGTTTTATTGAGACAAATTCCAAATGATAGACCAATTCATATAGGGGACTTCAGGTAATGAAGTATCAGGTAAATAAAGAACTGAGGCCAGTAGATGGTATATGCAAAGTTTCAATAAGTGGAGACTGCTGTAGAATGATTAAAAAATGTTTGTTTATTACTTAAATTGGTTCAATTAAGATGGGTTTTTAGATCCAACAGAACACTTAACAGTCTACATTAGGGATGTGACTGAATAAGAATACATTATTTTAATTGTCCTAAATAAATACAAATACAGATATGAATATGATTTTGCCAAAAAGGTTCAGGTTAAGACTAGAAGTGTGCATCAGGACTGGGATTCTGTAGGATGAAACAAACAAACAAAACCGGATCAGATATTTCATTTTAAAAACATGCAATTTGTTCATTGCGTGTATTTTTCGTCATTATAAAAATACATGTTCACATTCATACTGCTATTATAATGAAATGCCATTTAAATGATTTTGACTAGCAGCATTGTGGAATTTAACAAACCAAAAAACAAAAGTAAATCTGATACAATATTGTTAGATGGCTATTGTTGTCAGTTATAAACAACAGTTCCCTGATTTGAGAAAGATATTTTAGTTTTCACTGTATGTGCTCATTCTTCTTGAAGGAGCCGGTTTATTTGTCAAATGATAAAAAGATTCCATACAAGTGGACAGCTCCTGAAGCCATCGAACACGGCCGTTTCTCCAATAAATCTGATGTCTGGTCTTTTGGCGTTCTCTTACATGAGATTTATTCTCATGGCGCAAATCCTTATCCAGGTAAACCATAATCTGCTTTCTTTGATTTACTTTTAAAAGTTTCAACAGCAATATTATAAGTTATAGTTAGGTGGAAATAAGCACAATGCAAATTACTTTCCTACAATCCTCATAAATTCTGTGAATTGTCAAAACAAATATTTTTTTGTTGTTCTTGCATTTTGTAGGTATGTGTAACAAAGTTGTAGTTGATGAGCTCAAACGTGGCTACAGGATGCCTGCGCCTTCCAAATGTCCTGACTTCATCTACAAGATTATGCAGTCCTGTTGGAGCGAGCAGCCAGAGGATCGGCCAACTTTTAAGTGGCTGAAATCTGAGCTTCAGGAGAACATTAACATTTAGCTCTGTATATCCTGTGTGTGTATATAGTGTACCTATTTTTTTTGTCAGAGAAATGTATAGCGTATGATATGGTTTTTGACATTGTAAAGTTTCTGTGTAAAGTTTGTTTAATCTCTTATGGATTTAAGTCAGTAGCACACATATAACCCCAATTCTAAAAAAGTTCAGACGCTGGGTAAAATGTAAATAAAAACAGAATGCAACAATTTACAAATCTCATAAACCCATATGTTATTCACAATAGAACATAGAAAACATATCAAACGTTTAAACTGCGGAAATGTACCATTTTAAGAAAATAATAAGGTAATTTTGAATTTGATGGCCGCAACACATCTCAAAAAAGTTGGCATGGGGCAACAAAAGGCTGGAAAAGTAAGAATCATGCCTGTTTTTATTGCAGTGCCGCCTGAGGGCCCGAAGATCATGGGCATGTAATACTGATTTCACCCTTGTCCCTTGCACACAGAGATTTCTCCAGATCTCGGAATCTTTTGATGATATTATGTACTGTAGATGATGAGATATTCATAGTCTTCACAGTTTTACATTGAGGAACATTATTCTGAAATTATTCCACAAATTGTAGACGCAGTTTTTTGCAGATTGATGAACCTCTGCCCATCTTTACTTCTGAAAGACTCTGCCTCTCTAAGATACTCTTTTTATCCCCAATCATGTTACTGACCTGTTGCCCATTAACCTCCATCTGTTTCTTTTTAGTAACATGTACTTTTCCAGCCTTTTGTTGCCCCTGTCCAAATTTTTTAAGATGTGTTTCGGCCATCAAATTCAAAATTTCTTTATTATTTTCTTAAAATGGTACATTTACTCCATTTAAACTTTTGAAATGTTTTCTATGTTTTATTGTGAATAACATATGGGTTTATGAAATTTGCAAATCATTGCATTCTGTTTTTTTACATTTTACACAGCATGCCAACTTTTTTGGAATTGGGGTTGTAAAAAGTAGTAGTATATTAACTGTATACAATGTATTAATTGTAATTATATTACGTGTATTAATTGTTATACAGATATAATGGTGTCAAGTACATGAGAAGCTACTGTAATGTTATTGTCAAGATGTTAAAAACCTGGACCAGTTCCAATTTAATTTAATAACACATAGTACCATAATGACCAGCAACAGTAAAATGTGTGAAGATATGTTCTCACTGTTGTGCACTGACACTGTACATAATAATGAGAACAGAGTTTTAAATGGAAGCATATTTCATTACATTCATTAGAACACTTGAATTTGTTGTTTCTTTTTTTGTTTCATATTTTCTTAAATACAGTTATTTCCTTGCACTTCTGTGTGTGACAGTAGACTGTTAACTCCAAAGCAGCACTCAGTCACAGCAAAATCAGCTTAAAACACTGGCTAAAGTTGTGATCCTGAAAAGACAATGCATGTGCTTCTGAGTTCATGGTAGTGACAACAGAACGGCGCTTACAGCTTAGTCTTCATGTATGTACAAGATGGAACAATCCTTTTGAAACATTAGCAATGTTTACATAAATAAATATGTTTGATAACGTAAAGATTATAGAAAGATCAGATTACTTCTTGCTGTTTTTTTAGTGGTGCCGGAAATATTGGGGAACACATGCTTAATGAGTGAAAAACACAAATTAATGACTACAAAACTCATTACCGAACTTATAACTTGTTGGTGAAAACATACTTTCAATCAGCTCATCTCAGCCGAGTGATTTAAACCATAGTTTCTGAACCTTGGAGTACCATGGGTTCTACAGGCTTTTCATTGCTCCCAATACACTTAATCTAATTAATCAGCTAATTAACAGTCTTTCCTGGGTTGAAGTAAGTGTGTTAGACTAAAACACTAAAACGCAAAGGATAGGGGATACTCCATGACCAGGGTTGGGAACATGTGATTTAAGCTTAAAGCAATGCCGCTCCTGCTCCTGCTGCAGATTAATTAGCATGTTTTATTTGAAGGTGCTATGCACTCTTTTACTATCTGCCTCTTGTATTTTTTAATGATCATTATTATTTTATGATCTATTGATACTGTATGTTTAGATTTTAATTGTTGACCAACAAAAAAATCTAACTTGGTTGGTATACTCACTGAGAATGTTCTGTGCCGAGAGACCCTGACTGTCCCAAAGAGCTCCAAACTACATTTCCACTAGAGGAACTATTGCCAATTTAAGTTCTTAGGCTGCAGTCTATATTTATGGCAGACTAGGAACCGTTGCAGTGGAGGTTGCTGTACCGAACATCACTGATTGGACTTCACAGAGTGATTAACCTTCTTACCTGTGTTTAACTTTGAAGATATTCTGTGCACTTCAGATGTGCATGACTGCTGCTGCTTTAAAAAAAATTATTAACATCACATTTCTACAGCAAAAGAAAAACAATAAACTTCAATCTCAACCTTCTCCATGTTTGCTGTGTTTCTGAAATGAGTCTTGTAGTTAAATGATGTAACTGGCCTGCAGTGTGAATCACTTAGATTATTTTACATAACAAACGGTTCCTGCAGCGAAAGAGCAAACCAGTAATGTGTTCAGGAAATGGGTAGTTCTCCTATAGAACAGTTACTTTCTTATAAGGTCCTCAAAAGGGTCAAGAACTTCAGTGGAATCAGGTGTAATGAAATCAGTCATGATTTTGTTAATGCAAGTGAGGATTTACCACAAGGTGGCAAATTTATTGCATATATCGTTGACTTCCATGCACTTGACACTGATTATTTTCATCTTAAAGCAGTAATAGTCGATTATTTATTTGCAAAATGTACAAATAACCTGGAAAATATATAGAACATGATAAAATAATAATAATAATAATAATAATAATAATAATAATAGTTTATACCAAGGCCTCAACATGAGTGTATTATGTGGCTGAAAACCCCCCCCAAAACATTTGCAAAACTGCAAATGCATTTCACGCCAGACCAGAATTGTTTGGATGCTTACTGTGAGGACCACAACATACAGTCCCCTCTGAAAGTAAGGGTAACGGCAGTAATGGCAAGGCCAATTTGTAATACACTGAAGATATTTGCGTTTGAGATCAAAAGATGAATATGAGACAATAGATCAGAATGTCAGCTTTAATTTTGTGATATTTACATCTACACTCCTGAGCAATAAAATGGGCTAAGCCCAACATGCCAAAATATTAAGCTTTTACTGGTCTTAACAACAAATCATTGGTCAGGAAATTAGCACGAATTAAACAAATAGCTAAAGTAACTTAGTATGAGATAGTGTTTCCCTTTCTTTAAATGTTTAAGTCTTGAGGGTAAACTTGCAGACAGCTTTTTATTTTTATTTTGTTTTAATTTTTGTACACCCAGACATGTGTTTTTACATGAAACATTTTAATCATTATCATGATTATCCCTTTGTGTACAAGAAGACCACATAAGTAAATTTCCCTGTTTCTAGCTTTTCCACGAACAGTTCACTGCACCAAAAGTAAACAAGCAAATGGTGGCACAGGAAGTCTTACTAGTGTATTCACTGAAGTCATGATATTTTTCTAACCAGTGATTTGTTTTTAATAAAATTAAAAGCTTAATATTTTGCCATTTTGGGCTTGGCCCATTTTTAAAAAAGATTTTGCCCAGGAGTGTATATGTGTTAAACAACTTAGAACATGGACCTTTTGTTTGAACCCACACATTTTCAAGTGATCAAAAATATTAGAACATGTGACTGATTTCTTGTTGCCCTGGTTTCTTGTTGCTCAGGTGCCCTGTTAGATTGATTGTTTAAACAATCACTAGCTCTGAATGTTTTAGTCCTGAAGCCATTGAAGGTTTTGGAATGCTTTGAGGACTGGGTTTCACCTGTGAAGACTGCATTAGTTGTTAAAAAGGATAAACAACATGAAGACAAGAGAGCTGTCTATGGCAGAAAAGCAAGCCATTTTGAATCTGAGAAAAAAGGTTAAATCAATCAGAGTCATTGCACAAGCATTGGGCATAGCCAATACAACAATTTGGAATGTCCTGAAAAAGAAAGAAACCACTGGTATACTAACAATCAGACATCAAACAGGCCAGCCAAGGAAAACAGCAGCAGTTTATAACAGAAACATTGTGAGAGCTGTGAAGAAAATAAACCCCAAAACAACAGTCAGTGACATCACTAAAATCCTCCACAGGGCAGGGGTGAAGGTATCACAGTCCACCATTCAAAGAAGACTTATATAGCAGAAATATAGAGGCCATACCACAAGATGCAAAACACTCATCAGCAGTAAGAATCAGAAGGCCAGGTTGGAATTCAATCTGGAATACAGAGATACAGAGACAAGTTAAAACCTTTCTGGAACCAAGATTAAGCACTACCAAAGTGATGGAAAAGCCAAAGTGTGAAGAAAGAAAGATTCTGCTCATGATCCAAAACATACAAGCTCATTGGTCAAGCACAGTGGAGGTAGTGTCATGGCTTGGGCTTACATGGCTGTTTCAGGAATGGGATCACTAATCGCTCCTGATGGTGTCACTCATGATGGTCACAGCAGAATGAATTCAGAAGTCTACAGAAACATTCTGTCTGCCAATTTTCAGATAAATCAATCCAATCTAATTGGGAGGCACTTCATCATGCAGCAAGACAACAAAGGACTTCACTGGGGGGGGAAACAGAAGGTTTTAGATTGGCCAGATCAATCACAGACCTTAACCTAATTGAGCATGCATTTCACCTCCTGAAGAGGAGACTGAAGGGAGAAACCTCCCAAAACAAACAACAACTGAAGGAAGCTGCAGTGCAAGCCTGGAAAAGCATCACAAAAGAAGAATGCAACAGATTGGTGATGTCAGTGGGTCAACGGCTTGATGCAGTTATTGCAAGCAAAGGATATGCAACCAAATATTAAGTGTTATTTACTTTAATTTACTTTAAGACTTATCTGTTCCTATACTTTTGCTCAGCTACAAATTGGGAGGTCTGCCCTCAAAGTGCCATGTTGTTTAACTCATCTAGATGTAAATATCAGGAAATTAAAGCTGAAATTCTAATCTATATTCTCAAATATTCATCTGTAATCTCAAACCCAAATGCCTTCAGTGTATACCAAAAAAACTAAGTGGAGTGTTCCAATACTTTCAGAGAGGACTGGAAGATTTTTAGCAAACCATTCAGTGATTATTTATGCTCTGTGGATGGGAGCATTGCCATCCTGGAAGAGATCAGGACAGAAATGTTTCATCATAGGATAAAGGTGATCAGTCAGAAGAACTTCCCATTGATTCACAATGACTATTGCCAAGGCTTAAGGGAGCAAATTGACCCAAACCACACCAGCAAAATGCTCCCTACAGTGAAATACAGCCAGCAGACTTTAATTTATCACTCATCCATGTCTTTAACTTTTAATTCCTTTGCAATAAATATGATAAAGGTGCTTGATTGAGACAAAATCTATTAACGACACAGAAATATAATAGAGATTTTAATGTTACCACAAGATCTCTGATGCAGCTGTAAAGTTTCAGAAAACTGAGAATGTACACATACATTTTAATCAAAAGGTCATGCTTTGCAGGTCAGGAGTGTGTTCATGCAGCGCCCATGTGAAGTTTAAAGAACAGTGCTGACACATGCTGAAATTGACCAGTTCAGGCTCAGACCCAGGGTAAAGCAATCTCTGCCAAGGGTGGAAGATTCAGGTCTTCTGAGAGCATGAACATTGATACTGAAAAAAAAAAAAAAAAAAATCAGTATTCTTTGTCCAAGTGTCTGCATATTGCATAACATTTATTGTCCTCTTATGCCATGTTGGTACATTTTGAAATGTTTGATTGTTTGTGTAGTTGCATGTAGTATTTGGCATCTAATCTAATTCAAGGTAGTCTGTTTCAACTTGTAAAACTTTATCACGAGTCTTTGTATCATTCCAAAGCACCTCAACACCTACATACAAACACATACAATAACCTAGTTGTACAGGTGCACACACACACTTTTATTACAGGGCATGTGACTGTGCTCAGAATTAATCACATTAATCACATTTACAAACTCTTTTCCGGTCATCAATGAAGCGATTCTATTTAACCCCAACAAGAGGATGTCCCTCTTGAAAATTTATGAAATTACAATGTGAAAACTTATGGGAAGCTGCCAAGAAACCTATAATGTTCTCAAACATCATAAAGGAGCTGCAAGAATATCTGGGAAGTACTAGTTGCTCCCTGCATTTGACTGGTTATTCCCTGTATGTGACAAAAATCACATATTCTTCACATATCTTGGCTATGGGGTAGGGTGGCTAGACAGAAACCCTTTTCTCACAAAAATTAAAAAAAAAAAAAAAATCCATGCCAAACTAAGTCTTGCCAAAATCACGTCAAGCCAAAATGTTTTATGGTCTGATTAAACCAACGTCTGACTTTATGGCCATAAATCTAAAAGATATGTTCTACACAAAAACAAGACAGCTTATCCACATAGTACACCATATCCAAAGTGAAGTATGGTGGTGGCAGCATCGTGGTATGGGGCTGCATCTCTTTAGCTGGAACTGGACTCTAGCCAAGATAGAAGGAATCATGGAAAGCTCCAGATATCAATCTATTTTGGCACAAAACCTGCAGGCCTCTGTTAAACAGCTGAAGATTAAAAATGTACCTTTTAATTTAAATTTTATATCTGGATTTCTGTAACACTGCTTTGTGACAATGTCCACTGATAAAAGCAATATAAAATAAAATAAAATGTAATATTTAAAAAAACAAACAAACAAACATTTATATTAATTCATGAATTAATGAAATCATTCAGCTATATGTTGTATAGCATTCTGAATGTCCACTTGGATGGAGTGACTGCATAAAAATGAGTTAAATGTAAATAATATAAATAACCACACTTACACACACTTTTGCTAATGGAGTGGCTGAACAAAAGTGCCCTAAGATGGATACATACAGTACTGTGCAAAAGTCTTAGGCACCCTATAATTTTAGTACAAACTTTGCTATAGATTTTTATTTGACAACTTCTACATTCTCAAGTACTTTACTGTGTTTCATTTACTACTGTTTACTGCTCTTTGCTGTATTTTTTTTTTTTTATGTAGAAACATTTCATATAATTATTTTGAAGGCATCTTTACAGCATTTCTTTGCATGTGCCTAAAACTTTTGCACAGCACTGTATTTCAGGATTAAAGTTTTATTAACATGAGCTTTCATGTTTAACCTCAAATTATCACTATTCCTTTATCTTGTTGCTCATTTTAATGAAGGATACCAATAATTGACTATTTAACCACGCATTCTTTCGGAGGGGTCGTGTTCCCCAGTGTTGAGGTAATACCAATCTGTCCCCCCAATATACAGTACAAAATATTTTCTATATGTCCCCCTTTAATGAACCCTGCCAACGAATCTGTCTTTTCTTCATCTATTCTATTTATTTATGTCTATTCCTTTTTAATATATTTCCGTTTGTTAAGGAAAATAG
>JANDJT010000050.1:14181719-14196653 GCA_024331685.1 Stegophilus panzeri
CAACACACACTATGTTAGTATCAGTGATGAGCAAAAAAACCCCACAAAAACTATATGTTTTCAAAAACATTTAACTGTAAAGCACCACCATTTAACTCAAGCAAATTGCATTATACTGTATGCACTCCTGAGGTAGGACTATATGATCTCCCTGGTTATATTTAGAGCTCCACAGCACATCCTGCACAAGTAGATCACATAGTGAGTGGGCTGGATACTAAAAGGAGTTACCAATTATCTTAGTCAACTCTCTCATACAAGCATGGCTGTATAATGCAAGAATAATGTAGTAGGAGAATGATTAACAGCCTGCAGTGGAAACTTGTGCCATATCTGCCGTAAGCCGAGAGGGTACAGATCTTAGTACTTCCAGTGAGGGAGAGGTAATGTGTCTGAGAAACATGTCAAATAAATTACAAAAACTTATTTTTTATATACAAAAAAGATATACAAAAAAAACAGTAAGCACAACAAAAAACACCTGAAGCTTAATGATGAACGTGAAAGTTTGCCTCATTACTATAACACTTTACTCAATGTCAAGCCCATTCTCCCTGAAATCTGCATGTTGACATTGCCAGTGCTGTATGCCAAACAGAGCAATACCCAGCATGCATTTTAATATTTAAACACAAACATAGGACTTTGTTGAGCATATAGGACAGTTGGTAGCATAGTGTGGTGAAAACAAAGAGCTATGTTGAGGCCATTTGACATAAATGTTCTATTAAGAGATTGACCTTTCTGGGATAAAAACACAATGCTCTGAACAAGAGCTACCTTGTATTTGCAGTAATAACATAATGTGTGAGAAATTCCTGATTAAACAAGGACACTCGTTTGTACGTATGAACGAGTGCGTATGTTTGTAATTTATATAAAACATGGGTTCTCATGGACCGATTTTACTGTTAAATAAATTCCACAGACCCCCTGAGGGCAGATTTATTTAACAAACATAATCCAACTACTAAATGTAAATCTCATTACTTAACTAACTTTTAAATTACTTAAATACATATTAATAATAAAAATGATCTTTTACCATTTTACCATTGACATTTCAATCATTCATTTTCAGTTACTTTATCCTGGACAGGGTCGTGGTGGATCAGGAGCCTATCCCGCAAATGCTGGACTCAAGGTAGGAGAATTCACCCTGGATGGGACACCAGTACATCGCAGAACACTGCGCACACACACACACACACACACTTACTTTTCCACACCTAGGGGAAATTTAGCATAGCCAATATGCCAGTCTGCATGCTTTTGGGATGTGGGAAGAAACTAGAAAACCTGGACGAAACCCACACAAATGCATGGAGAACATGTGACAATAACCCAAGCCCAGGACTGAACTGGGGACCATGGAACTCTATAAATATTTCAAATTGCAGAAATCTGCACAAACAGAACACTTTAGAATAAAGATGATATTATTTACAGTATAAGCTTGTGTGTTTTGAGCTATTAAAGTATGGATTAAACCTCTTCAATTCAAATGAGCAGTCAAATAACCTAATAATTATACAAACCCATTAATAAGTATAATAACCTTGATGATGGTTGGTTGTGATTTCCATGTGTGTAAAAACAAACAAACAAATAAAATGAACATTTACAAAAAATGACAGACCCTCTGGCTACCGATATAGAAGGTCCATTTTTGTTTTGGATGAACTGTATATTATTAACTGCTTGACTGTTCTGCAACTAGACGGAGGGTAAAGAGCGTTAGCTGCCCTTTGACACACTTAGCATAAGAAGAGATACATGTATCTAGAATCAACAGGTTTATTTTCTATGTCAACAATGTTTCTTTTTATAGCATTGCGTGGGTTTGGGTTTCTGTGTAGCCGCGCTTGTCCTCTGTGCTCTTTGCAATTTCAGTAAAGCAGGGATAATGTACATATGTACATCATAGATACGTAATATCATATCATCTATGTAATGTCATAGATGCTGGTATTTGTACATACGTTCAGTTGGAATGCATTGCATCCAACATATCAATTTTTACATTTGCACTTTCTAAGCAGTGACATTGCACACATTTTAATTTTCTTTGTATTATGTTAGGTTCCAAAAGGGGGCTTTTGGTCTTTCCAAATATTGTACAATTATACTGAGACCATGAGCAGTGTGAACTCTGCTGCTTGTCTGCTGGCAAGGAATCACTTTTACCAGAGTAAGTGCAGTGCTATTTTTAGCACTTTGCTTTGTTTGGCAAGAGGCATGGTTGCCAGATTGACTGTTTCCATCCCTGTCTAGTTTTAAAACCTGTCCGAATTTACAATAAGTGAACCCAAAGTTCAACTTTTCCAGCTTTAACAATCTCAAGGCAATGCATTTCATTCTTTTAAAATAGTCCAGTTAGATTGTATAATGCACGGTCTGGTACCACATGGTAAGCAAATGGAGTCCCTGAAGCTGCACTTTTGCCTGGCTGCCATCCCAAGACAAACAGCACATCGTGTTCCATTTATGTACCTCATGTAGAATTGCAGTTAGTGACAGTGAAAAAAATATTTATTTTAAACCGAACATGCGCTCTGTCTCTGGGGAGAAGTTTGTAAAAAGCATGATCAAAGTAAAAATACAGATAAATGTAATGACTGAACACTGCATACTGTATACAGAATCCTGTTTCTGTGTTTATCCACAGATATTAGTCCTACCAACAAAATACAGCCTGTGTACAGTTTCCCTGGTAGTCTGTCACATGCAAGGCAAAGGCAAGTGACTGTCTGGAAAACTGCCTCCTCACACCAAGGTACAGTAAACAGTGTCGTGAATCTGAAGTGTTAGATATAAACAGATTCCATCATGAACATCTTCATTGCAAAAAAATAACGTTTTAATGGAAAAAATCCTGAATATAGTTGAATTTACATACAATTTCTCAGTATGAGATATAAGCACATTCCTTGACATTTTAGTCATTTCAAGTTTTAAAAGGCCTTGTTGTAGTGGCATATAATTTTGTGTCTTTTTAGAAATAGAGAGTGTGGGGTTACGATTGTTTACTGGTTAGCATGTTTGCTTCGTAACTCCAGGGTTGGGGATTTGATTCCTGCCTCTGCCTGCATAGAGCTTGCATGTTCTCCCTGTGTTTTGGGGGTTTTCTCAGGTTTTGTGTGTGTGATTGTGCCCTGAGATGAGTTGGCACTCTATCCAGGGTGTCCCTGCTCTGTGCCCCAAGTTCCCTGGGATAGGCTCCAGGCTCCAAGCATCTCACTCTTGAGGTCGTGTACTCACCTTGAGGTGTATTTCTGCCTGTAGAACTGCCGCCCACTGCATTTTTTTTTCCACACTGTGCAAATTTTATGTTATAGTTATAGATGTTAAAGTGGCCAGTGAATGTATTCGTTTTATAATGATGCAACATAATGAGAGCTCTTAAATAAATTCACCTCTATTCAAGATTATTTTTACACTTTTTCTTTTGCAGTGATTTCTAGATCATGAATCTTTGTACCTCTCTGTGCAGGTTTGCCAGGACAGGAGCCCAGACGATGGGTAATAAGTTTGGTTTGGAAAAGTTCATTATCCAGCCCGGTCTCATCCAAGCAGCTAGATTCTGCTGACCGTGTGATCAAATAGACATCTGAACCACACCTTGTCTAAAGACTTCATGTAACATTCCCTGAGCCACAACATATACTTTCCCTTTTGAACCCCCCCACCCACTCAAGATTGGGTTTAAAGCCTTGATCCAGCTGATCTACAATCCATGAATAGTTTCCTAGCAGATCTACCAGTTAATATTAAGCGATTTAATTTGTCCAGGAAGATACAAAAAAGAAAGGACCTGCAGTTGTTTTGTGGCATGATGCATTCCCTTAATAATTGCCTCTCATTTTTCCACAAAGAGCAAAATAGCGTCTCTTGTGTTCTCCTTAACCCTTACTGTAGGGAGTGCGCATCCTCATTCCTCAGTGTCCAATCAGAGCTTCACGTGGTCTGCCCTGCACAGACCTGTTGCCAAGCACAGGGGAAGAGAGACTGAAAGAAACAGACAGTGTCAGCACAGTACACAAAGCCTTTTCCATGAACACAGCGGGGCTCAGTGACCAAGAAAATATGCAAACACATGAGGGGGGAAAAAGGCACGTAATTTATGAGAACCAAATTCGATATCCTTTAAATAGATAAATTGTGAGGTCATGTTCTACTTCCTCAAGCACACTGGATGAGCACATGCGGTCATGCATTTCTTTTGTAAAAGCAGAGTCTTCTTTTTGTATTTTTCTGCTCAAGTTATGTGAAATTAAATGATCTCGGTCCGTTTCCCATCTTTATCATATCACACAGTCTGGATAAGGAGTTGTGGACTTCCTTCTCACTCATATAAATCTCCCTCTAGACTTGCTTACTCTTCCGAAAGCTTCATGCTGTTTGTCCTAAGCATGTGATGTGATTCGAAAGGAAGTTTGCACACCGGAATGTACACAGAAGAACCACTCGGACTGAATTAACATGCCAGTTACACAACAGCTGCAGATCAGCTCTTTAAGCATAGCAGACAAAAAAAAGGGGATGTCTATATCATTCTTCCTTAGAGACTCTGAATTAACACATTGATAAAGGTCATTAATCTGGAACGAGATGCGAAAAGCTGTGTTAAGCCAAAAATAGGCTTAGACTGAAGGAATAAACCAACAATGAAAATGAAGCAATGTAGTCTTGCATTATTGCACATGCACCATGGAAAGCAGTATGAGGAACTTGCTGAGTCCAAGTAACCATTTGTGTCTAAAAACTTGTGGCATGTTTTGAACCCATTTCAAATTTCTATTTAAAAAAAAAAACCAAACAAACAAGTGCAGAGCAAGTAACACAGGCATACATACAACACTCATATTAACCAAGAAAAGTCACTGAAAGGTTTGTCTACTTTAAAATTTTATTGTTTCTGTGAACACGGTGACACAGTGGAAAGTAGTAACAAAAACACAGTGTTACAGATGTGTAAAAACGTACAAAAAGACCTCTTTAATACCTTCATTTTATTTTAAGCCAAATATAAACTAATGGTTGGTTATGAAATAACCTAAAAGCAATGTATTCTACACATAAAAGGTGAAAACTAAAATAAAATAAAAATTAAAAAACAATAATAAAATAAAATAAGGGCCATTTCCCGTCCCCTTGCATTAGTCCCCCAAGCAGGACTTAGGAATGAGAACTCCGGACCTCCGACTTCCCAGCATCGCTACTCTCGCTGACCTGCCTCTTCACCATATCCCGAGCAACACACATCACCTGCCCATCGGTCACGGTCAGCCCCGATCTGCACAGAGTCAAATCAATAACAGCGTTAAAGGAAAAATCATTTCACAAGTTGTGTAAATTAACAACAGAGAAAGGTTTCTGAACTTAAAAGCTTTTAACTTACTTCTGCTGGGCCTCTTCAGCCAGGGAGCCCATACCTGGCTGCTTCCCGAAGAAGAAGCTCGACCACCAGTGACCAGCGTCTTGCTTGGGCAGGCCTGGAAAACGACGACAAAAAAAACTCCAATAAGAACAGACCAGACATGCACAATTCAGGCCTATAAATGATCATAAACCTCAGTGCTGATAAGGGGTGTCAGACTGCTGTACAAGAGATGTTTTCTACAGTGACACACCACAGAATCAGTGACTGAAATTGACGTGAACAAACTCGGATTATTACAAAGCGGTCAGTTTATCGCTCAGATCTCATCCGTGTAGAGGCGACTTGGCCGAAGCCTCTGAGAACGATCGGCGAGATGATCGACTCGGATGCGAGATGATAAATACACACCTGGGTGATGTGGAATAACCTCCCCAGTGTATTCCGAACTGCCACACGAGCTGCTACTTGATGTAGAGCCAAGGCGCCCTGAGAACAGAGACATGGACTCATGAACAGCACGTTCTCAAAAAATGTCCGTGCCAGTTAAGTATGCAGTAGTTCGCACGTATACTAGTGCTTTGCACTGGTGTGTGTTCTTACTCCGGTAATAGTCATGGGTGGCTACAAGGGATCCGCTAGCTGGGATTGCTGCCATGCTTTTCACTTGTTTACTGTGCCTTAGATGGTAACCTAAAAAAGAAGAAGAAGAAAAAAAGAAGAGCAGAAATCCGGTTAACTGGATTTTTGATAATGATATAGGAAAAAACCTCTAAACAACAATGGGATATTGCAATCTCTACTTGTAAATACTGTAAATAACGGTGTTTAAACTACAGCACTGATCACTAAGACATTTTGGTGGTCGTGACAGTTGGCTTTTATTCTTTAAATCTTAAACCAAACATTTCTTAACAAAACAAGACAAAAAAAAATACAATTCTGTGTTATTTGCCCAGTAAATATTTGTCGA
Organism: Stegophilus panzeri; assembly: GCA_024331685.1. Classification (NCBI taxonomy): domain Eukaryota; kingdom Metazoa; phylum Chordata; class Actinopteri; order Siluriformes; family Trichomycteridae; genus Stegophilus; species Stegophilus panzeri. The sequence goes on from JANDJT010000050.1 coordinate 14,188,073, forward strand.
ATAGATTAAACAAAATATTAAAACTAGGCTAGCTGCTTTTCTTAACTGTCCTTTGGCTATATTAGGGAAGATAATGTTAAAGAACATGCTATCCCCGGGAAAAACGCAGAAATAGATATTTTTTTTTTAACGAAACTTCACATTTAAATTGAGTACTTGTTACTCTTGCATTGATCGTAATATTTGGTGATTTATGAGTAGAAACTTCGCTACTCGAGATAGCTAGCACAGAGAGAAAAACAAACAACAGCGCCGCACGTCCCACCGACTCCCACCCTCTTAATCATACTTCACATCTCTCCCTAAAACAAAAGACACGCACAAGACTTTCCTCTCAATCTTTTCCAGACTCACCTTCTTGTTTGTGCTGATGTTTTCTAGCACCGTGCGCAACTCAGTCGGAGGCTTTCGGGAAGAAAACGCTAGGCGACGGGGCCCATTTGAAAAGATTTGGGTGGCTTAAACCGTCCACGGCCAGGAACGATAACCGCAATGCTGTTTAACTTCAGCTCCGGAGAGAAAGCTTTTATACAGCGCGGTGACGTCACTCGCTGTGTACTGGCCGTTGTTCCGAAAACTGGCTCAAACCAGACTGGCCGCCTTGTGTGTCTTTGTTTTTGTTCCTGGAAGTAAGTCAGGATGAAAGACAAAGCAAGAAAATGAAAGTTCAGACGAGAATTATTTGTCATAAGCTAATTATTGCTGAAATCTATATTTAACAATCTTTAATGCCGACCTTTTTTATTGTTTTATTTTTTTATTCTTGATGCCGAGTTAGTTTTGTAGTACTTCCCTGGTGGTCTAGTGGTTAGGATTCGGCGCTCTCACCGCCGCGGCCCGGGTTCGATTCCCGGTCAGGGAACATAATATTTTCCCCCTTTTTTCTCATCCAAGATTACTGATACGCATGGTGAACTCACTGTGGGAGATTGTGAATTTCCACATTGCCTAAGCTTTCAGACCATTAAGAAAACAAAATATACCTACACATAACACATATCTGAAATCCTTGGAATTTTCATTAACTACATGTGAAGACAAAATGTATATACTGTACACTTTTGTCAAACTGATTGAAAACTATTTTTATTGTCAAGGCTGACATTTTACTTTTTTTTTTTTTTACACCTTTGGTTTACACCTTTACTTTCATACTCAATGGTACTTTTATTTGTAGCATATTTATAAATGACATCAGTCAATCATATTTCAGTAACAGGATTTGAACAACTCTCACAATTGATCAGTATTCTAATATTGTATGAACACAGCACACTAAGTAAAACTACAGGGTGTCCCAAAAGTCCTCAGACATAGGACAAAATGTCTTCCAAACTTTTTCATACTTAGTTTATTATTATTGAGAGAGAGAGAGAGAGAGAGAGAGAGAGAGAGAATGTATTTACATATGCAGAGATTTTTACTTACTGAACTTATGTTCATATAATTTTATAGACTGATATCCATAAATATATTTCATAGATATCAATCTATAAAATTATATGAACAGAGTGCAGTAAGTAAAAATCTCTACATATTCCCAATCTAACTTTTCCCCTGCTTCTTAGATGCTTCATAAAAACACAGAAACATGTTAATGCATGAAATCATTATAAATATCGTGTTTTCATGCATTTCTCTTTTTCTTTCAGTGGCTATTGTTAAATATTGATGAGGATGGCAAAGGTTACACTCAGAATGTAAACTCACTTACTCCCAGTCACCCTATAGTTCAACTACTTTCCAGAAACACGATGGCAAAGAAGTAATTCATTCATAAGATGAGCTTGTCATTAATTAACCAGGTTATTTCAGGGTTATTTAGATATTAACTGAATGATGGTACATTGATAAGGGATAGTTCATAGAAAACAAGCCTAACTTTAGATCAAGGACACAGTCCAGATGAAAGTTCACACACACACACACACACACACACACACACACAAAACGTACTGTGATTTCAGGCGACAGATAAGGCCAGATGAACTTCCTGTGAGCAGACTATCACATGCAGTCCACATGATTTTAAGGCATTACAGGTGATAGTGGTCACTTTTCAAAACAACAGATTTCACAATTATTCTGCATCAGCTGATTGCTGATATTCTTACAAGTATTTTTTGTGTGTGTGTGTTGGAATGGCTTACATTTATTTATGAAAATGAGGATTTGTCTAATTAAATATGCATATATTTGCACATATATTAAGACCAAAAATCTAGTTTTTGGATGATGTTAGAATTAAAATTAGAATTTCGCTGTGAAGATGCTTGCAAGAGAAAGACTTACAGTACACTCATTTCACTGTGTACTGTGCCAGCTGTATATGGTTGAAATGACAATAAAGCCACTTGAACTTGAGATCTCTCCTTATGTCCCAGGGTGTCCTCATTTCTGTGTTTTAGAGTCCTGAAAGCTAATTGGGAGGCTGTTCCATAACTGTGGTAAGGACACTTGTAGCTGCATTCTGGACTTAATGGAGCTTGTTTATGCACCTACTGGAACAGCCAGACAGTAAGCCATTACAGTAATCCAATGTAGAGGAACAAATCATGAACTATTTTTTCTGCATCATGTAGTGACATTATATTTCTTATCTTATATTTCTTATCAATATTTCTGAGACGAAAGAAGGCTATTCTAGTAATATTATCTACATGGGCTTCAAATGAAAGACTGGAGTTAATAATCACACCAAAATCTTTTACTGCTGCACATGATGAAGCAGAAAATCTACCTGGAGTTACTATGTAATCAGAACGCTTACTTCTAGTTACACATGGTCCTAGGACAAGACCTTCTGTCTCGTTAGAATTAAGCATCCGGTGTCTTACACATTCCTTAACTTTATTAAGCTGGTGTCTGTCATCTGGCTTTGCTAAAACATGCAACTAATGCCATGTTTACGAATAATTCATGTGAAAAAATAAGTACACCCCATTTGGACAAGCAAACATTTGATCATCTTTGTAACAGTGCCTATTAATAAAGTTGATATATTTGAACAAAACCACAAGGAAAATTATTTTTTTTTTTCGCAATAATTTATTCAACAGAAATATCAATAGATGTGATATTTGTCTGTGGAAAAAGTAAGTACACCCTTAGCCTCAGAAGCTAGTATTGCTGCCTTTAGCAAAATTTTTGACCGCCCTTCCATGCAACATTCTTTCAGTTGCGAGATATTTGAGGGTTTTCTTGCATGTACTGCCCGTTTCAAATCCCCCCACAACATTTCAATGGGATTCAAATCCAGGCTTTGACTAGGCCTTTCCATAACCCTCCATTTCTTCTTTTTGAGCTATTCCTTGGTGGATTTGTTAGTGTGCTTAGGATCATTATCCTGTTGAAAGGTCCACTTTCAGTTAAATTAAAATTTTTGGACGGATGGCCTTACATTATCTTCAAACACTCTTTGATATGATGCAGAATTCATAGTTCAATCAATGAATGCAAGCTGTCCAGTCCCTGAGGCAGCAAAGCAACCTTAAACCATTACATTTCCACCACCGTACTTCACAGTTGGTATGAGGTGCTTCTCCTGAAAAGCTGCCTTTGGTCTGTGTCAAACATGTCTGCTGTTACTGTGGCCAAAAAACTCTATCTTTGATTCGTCTGTCCAGAGCACATTATTCCAAAAGGCCTGGTCTTTGACTATATGCTCATTGCCAAACTGTAGTCATGCAAAGACTTTTACTGGCACACCTCCCATGCAGGTCAAATCTCTTTCCGATTGTAGAAGCATGCACTTTAACACCAACAGTTGCAAGACTTACTAGGAGATCCTGTGATGACATTTTGGGGTTCTTGGAGACTTCTTTTTGCATCAGACGGCAGTCCTGGACAAATTAGCAAATTAGTCATTCGAAGTCTGCGCTGTTTGATTATTTTCCTTACAGTGGAATGATGTATTTCAAATAATTTGTAGATCTTTTTAAATCCTTTGCCAGACTAATAGGCACCCACAATCTTTTTTTCTGAAGGTCTAACAGAACTCTTTAGATCTTGACATGATGACACCACACACCTCAATAGCAAAGGGAACGCCAGACACTAGATATGAGAGGGGTATAAATAAGACAGGTTCCACCTGCACTCTCTAAGCAACTTCTAATCACTGGCACCCAATCATGAACACCTGATTCAAATTTTATGGCTTTAAAGGTGTGATAAATGTAGGGGTGCACTTAATTTTTCCATGTGACTGATCTGTTTTTTGTTCATTTAAATTGTGAAAATTACTACAAAATGTCCATTTTATATGTCATTTGATAGAGTGTATCACCTTTATTAATAGGCACTGTTTCAAAGAGAATTCAGAATATGGCCCTGGGAATCTGTAAATAAATAGTGGATTAGTGGAATCGAATCGGTAGATTTCTTTTTTTGTGGGTGTTATGTTAGTATAAAGAATTTCAAAAGTGTTGAATTTATGACTGGGTTTTTGTGTGACATCTGGATTATCATTATAAATTAGATTAAAAAAAAAAAAAAAAAAAGAGGTTTTTTTTATGATCCCTCTTTTCTTTTAATTAACATTTTCTAGATTCTGAAAGGCATATGTAAACTTATAACCTCAACTACATAATTTCGTTCTTCAAGTTTTCCTGAAGTGGTGGATTGTGATATCTTCACCCCTGACCTGTGGAGATTGTTGGTGAGGTCACAGACTGTTGCTTTTGTTTGTTTTTTCTTTACAGCTCTCACAATATTTGTGTTATCAACTGCTGTTATTTTCCTCAGCTGACCTGTTTGATGTCTGGGTATTAATACACCTTTGGTTTCTTTCTTTTTCAGTATATTCCAAATTGTTATTGACTATGCCCGATGCTTGTGCAATGGCTCTGATAGATTTTCCCTCTTTTCTCAGATTCAAAATGGCTTGCTTTGCCCCAGCTCTCTGGTCTTCATGTTGGTTTACCCTTTTTTAACAACAAATGCAGTCTTCACAGGTGAAACTTAGGGCTCAAACCAAGAGTAGACATTCAGAGCTATTTATTCTTTAAACATTCAATCTAACAGGGTACACCTGGGCAGCAAGAAACACCCGTCACTCATGTGTTCCAATAGTTTTAAATCAGTTGAAAAATTGGTAGGTTAAAACAAATGGTGCCATATTCCAAGCTGTTTAACACATCTATATGTAAATATCAGGAAATGAAAGCTGAAATTCTGATCTATCGTCTCATATTCTTCTTTTGATGTCAAACCCGAATGTCTTCAGTGTCTAGCAAAAAGAATTGGCCTTGACTGTATCACACAAACACTTTACTATTTACTACCATGTGTGTTCTAGAATCACTTGCTATTTTAAATTCTGGTTCTCACACTTTCTTTGATTTTTGTGCCATGCTTCCACCTAGAGGCTCTGGCATGCATGCACACACTGCAGGAATGACAGCAACTGTTTACACTAGGATGGTTTCAAGCATTAGTAGTAATGGGGTTACACAACATACAAATCACCACTGAGTAACTGGCATGATAAAACTTGTTTGAAGGAATGCTTTATTGATAAACAGAACAAACACTGACATTAACATAAATGACCATGTCCACCAATTCCTTAAAAGAAAACCAGATCCTCTCATTTTGTAAAGTCAAGCTACAACCTCAGATTTAAAGCTATATTGTGCTCAGGTGCTCTACAACAGCCGGTCCCATTTACACATATGCAGCTTAAGGGATAGATAATTTCTCTCCATCTCTAAAAAAAAAATAAAAAATAACATGCTCAAAATATTACACCTTTCGCTCCTTGATAACAGAAAGGTACGGTCACCGATCCAGTAAATGATATTAACATGAATCCCAAAACCCCTGCTGTGTATTACTGGCAGCATAGCTGTACATATTTCTGGCAAAGAGATATAATAAATCCCTCAATTTCTAGCTTAATCTAGGATAATAATGTGTAGCAAACTACTGAAATAATTCAACCCATTGACACACAGAAAATAGGAAATGATGAAACAGGATAAACAAGTTAAAATAAAAATGATTAAATGCAAAGTGACCGTGCTACCAAACGAACTACACAAGTAAGCAGTCTAATATATACCTTAACGTAATAACAAAAAGGGAGTTTGACCCCACTGGTCTCAGTCAGTGTGTTACACATTAGGGTAGTGCAAGCTAAAGCAAGAGCTATATTCAATAGTGACTCTTATAGGAATTAGTGTGAGTGTGACTTCGTGAAATAGCTCTTCGGTTCAACAGCAGAAGGTCTTTAAATGGCCTCGGATTGTTGGCACAAAGCACTGGAACGAAGCAAAGGCAGGCAGACGTTAACGGACAAGGCGTAAACAAAAATCAGTGATATGGTACTCCAAATCAACACAAGAAACAAAAGAGCAGAGAAAGCAAAAGAGGACAGGAAAAGAGAAAAGAACCATAATGCCACTTGCTTTGACCAGCAAAAATCAACAGAAAGAAACGGAGTGATAGTGTAAGGCAGACAAAGGATTAAACATTCACCAGATGTACTGTAAAGCATTGCTTCACATTGTACTCGGAGTAAAAAAGTCCTCAAATTAATGAAGAGCAGCGTAGAAAACTGCAGCACGTTCCCCTTGTGTGAGTAGTTCAAACAGCAGCCCTCTCCCCTCTCCTGGTTTCTTCTCCTTTCACCCTCTTTCTGATGAATGCTGCCTGGCAGTACAGTTTAAATATAATTATTTGTATTCTTTATATTCATATATAGATATATACGTTATGTAAAAACATTATGCAAAGCAGTGTAAAATACTTTTGAATACAAAATGGTTGTAACTTTTTTTTTTTTCGTCTTTTTTTTTTTGTACAATCCTTTTTGGATGAGTCCATGTCACGTAAGCTGTGGTGTGAGTGGAGAGGTGAGATGAGCACATGCAAGCTTTAGGTGGAAAAGAGGAGCTGGAGGAGGGAGCGAGAGGCAGAGAGACAGCGAGTGAGAGAAGTGATGGTGGCTGTAGAGGGTCAGGCTTCACTAGGAGATGAGATGAGTTCATTTGGGAGTGTAGAGGTTCAGAATGGTGCGTTGTCCTGCACAGGGTTCGACTCGGTCGGAGACTGGAGGCCATCGCCGTTGGCCCTCCCTCCAACCACCTTCGACTGGACACAAACAGAACACACACACACACACACACACACACACACACACACACGGGGTTTAGCAAATACACCAACTAATCTTTTATTGCTCTTAATGAAGTTTTAAAGGAAATCTCCATGCTAAAACACATTCTGTACGTTTATATTGGAAAAAAAAAAACAAAAACCTAGTGCTTCTGGTGCGAATTTGTTGCTAGGTGTTGTATATAAAAGCGGTTAGCAGTTGTGTGCTGTCATTGGGACACTGCTAGCACAGTTATAGTTGAGTTTAAGTGAACAAAAAAGTTTCAGTGATCTTAAACATAAGTAATTAATGGTCAGGTTTCCTGTTAGCTGCTAAAAACTAAAGAGCAAGATCTTGTTTTTCCTCACTTACAATTTTCCGGTGACATTCAATCTCATATTGATGAGAAATACAATGTAGAAATAGTGGAGACAGTAAACACTGAACGTTCCAGAATGCAATGCAGCTATACAATGCAGTTGCACGGAGTTACAGCAGAGACGAGCACGACGGTGTTGATGGCAGTATTAGCATGAAGCAGAGTGTATAGCCGAGGAGGTGAGAGCACTGGACAGACTAAATCTCTGCTATAGGCAGAGATGACACAAGGGCATTAGTGCCGCTATCAAACTGCATTTTGGGTTAATGCAGGAAACAATTAGCTCTGACGGCCAGTCAGATTGGCAGTCAAATTGGCAGCCGTCTGAAATCTGTGCCATTTATTTTCCTTAAAGTGGAATGATGCATGTCAAATAATTTGGAGATCTTTTTAAATCCCTCGCCAGACTCAGACATCCACAACCTTGTTTCTGAAGGCCTTACAGAACTCTTTAGATCTTGGCATGATGACACGACACACCTCAATAGCAAAGGGAACACCAGTCACTAGAAGTGAACACGTGTTGAACTTACTTTTTCAGTTTTTCGTTCAATTAAATTGTGAAAATTATTACAAAATGTCAATTCTGTGCATCATTTGAGAGAGTGTATAAACCTAATTAATAGGCACTGTTTCAAAGAGGATCAAATGTTTGCTTGTCCAATATGCCAAAAAAGCCAACAATTTCCATGGGGTGTACTTATTTTTTTTCACATGACTGTGTGTGTGTGTGTGTGTGTATATAAAAGTAACTCAGGGTGCATTTTTCCTTTAATGAGATCCAGCCTTACCTTAATATTTCCAACTTTGTCTTCAAATGATTTGAAAGTTGGAGAGTTCCTGTCAAAAATACAGAATTCAGATGATATTGCTGTCTGTCAGAGGCCTGCTACAGTTTAATTAAAATGGAAAAACAGTTGCTGTTTACAGATGCCCACAGAAAAAAAAAAAAATTACAACATTGGCAGACATCTCCTGGTTTCACTTAGTATCGTATAAGTATTATTGAATTAAACATTTCAAGTTGGTCTGTACTTCATTACCACAAAATTGTAAGACCAAACAGCAACGGTTAAGGTGAGGGGGGGGGGGGGGGGGTTCAT
>JANDJT010000050.1:14196753-14213422 GCA_024331685.1 Stegophilus panzeri
GGGGGGGGGGGGGGGGGGGGGGGGGGGTTATATACTAGAATCGACCTGAAATACTTTACCTCATAGCAGGCATACTTATCGAATGGCGAATGGAGTAGTTGCTACTTTGAAAGCATTAAAAGGAGACAAGAGGTGCCAGTGTTAACAAGCAAACAGGATCATACAGAATCAATGAAGCAAAGCAAAACTGTGAATGTCATTACATCTAATAGCCAAACTAGTTTTTTTGGGATTTTTATTTGTCTAGCACCAATATGCTGTGTGCTATTTGATTTAGATTATATCCATCATGCAGAAGCAGGCAGCTGGAGATATTACTATTCATCATATTTGTGAAATGCAGGGCAGATTCATTTCTGATTACAGCAGCATACTGGGTTTAAAATCCTTAATCCCTCATGTACAAGCTATATACATTTATACCACAGCAATGTTGCATTATCGATTTTCACTAATAAGGTGTTGATTAATTTTTATAACACTACGGCTCTGACAACAGCAGTAAGGAAATCAGTTTAATATTAATGTGCTTATACTAATACATTTTTGTTCCTATAACAACAAGCCATTCACAGGGACTTCACATAATCTAAACCTAATACTACTAAACTTAATACTACTTAAAGTTAATACTACCAAACATGTAATTTAACAAAGGAAAATGTATCATTATTAATTCGGTGAAGAGTTGTGTAAGGAGATTTCTTTACGATCTCAAGTATTCAGGACATAGGATTTTACAGTGTTCTTAGTAACATGACAAGTAATTTTTTTCTGTCTTATTAAAAATAGGAGGAGAAAAAAAAAAAAAAAAAAAAAAAAAAAAGAGGCAGGTGAGGGAACGATTTTTATAGCTGTTTATAGTTCCACTATATTAGAGGTCGACCGATTGATTGTCCATTGTGGGAGAGGCTGAGAATGGTCCTCTGACTTTATACAGCACGAGAGCAGCCTCTAGAGGTGAAATAAAAACTATTGCTGACTAATTTTGTTGTGTTATTTGAAGTGTTTTTTTTTTTTTTATTCATTTGGATGTCTCTATTTTTATTTGTTATTTAGAGTGTTACTTTTTGGTTCAGTTTGGATGGATATCTTTTACTTACTTTAATATTTATTAAGAGTTAAAATATATTATTATTATTATTATTATTATTATTATTATAACAGTACTTTTTCATGGTATACTCAGTAATGTCTATATTTGTAATAAAGTTCAACAATATTTTACTTCGAGTGTTACGTTTTCTTTCAGTATCATTTTAAAACAATCGGTTGATTAGTCAGTTATCGGTACTGCCCAATTTAGTTATCGGTATCTTTATTATATTACATGCAACAATGCATCGTTCTTTAATAAATAAAAAAATAAATAATTGACAAATTGCTGTGGTATATGAGGAGTTAAACGCTTCAGGACCTACTGTTACAAGAAAATAACTGACTTTGGGCTGCACTGTATGAACACTCATTGATTTTTTCCCCTATAACACACCACCCTATCATATCTTATTATTCTTGATCACATGCACCCTCACTGCTTTACACCAATTTGAATTCCTTTTGCGCAACATGACCATCTTTTCTCTCTCTTATAGTACCAACCAAATCTCTAATCAGTCTTACCCAAAGGAGTTAGAGAAAGGCAGCGCTCTGTGGGACAATCAGGTGCAGCGGTTAAAAGGAAAAGGGGAACAGAAACAATCATGGAGTGCACTGGGCATCAGGCAAGAGCAAAGTAAGCAGGAAAACAAAAAAAAAAAAAAAAACAGCAGGCATATAAAATTTACATATGACAGATTCTTCGAGAGATTATATAAAAAATGAGTTACGGTAGGTCAGTTAGCAAGTTCCATCCAGTATCTTACAACACTTAATATTGTTAACTAATGTCAGGAGTGTTATATTAACAATGAAGAATGAATAGTGGTGTTGATATGAAATAAACACACAGAATGATGGAATATGCAGGCAGGAATTAGTAATTAACAGTGTATTAGTAATCAGCTAGTTATTGTAATTAACAGTGTATGAGGTTTAATCAATTTTGAAATATTAAAACTGATTATGTCTACAGAATGTCGTGTTAATTTATTAAATTTTGTCTAATAAAAGCATACAAGGTTGTACTTAAATCATTAATTATATTTTTATACACAATCAAAAATCTGTCACCACAAGAAAAAAAAAAACACAACAAAAAAAACGTGTGGTGTATTTTGAGCTATTTGAGTTGCCGTAGTTTGCAACTGATTGCTCTTTGGAGTCCCAGAGCCTTTGAAATAGCTTTGTAACCCTTCCCAGTCTGAATATTTCAGTCACCTTCTTCGTCATTATTTCTGGAATTCCTTTAAATTTCCGCATATAGTGTGTTACTGGGTAAAACCTTTTAACCAACTTCATGCTGTTGAATAAGTTCTATTTAAGTGTTGATTTGATTGAACAGGGTTTGCAGTAATCAGGCCTGGTTGTGTCCAGTCCAGCTGAACCCCATTACGAATGCAGTTTCATAGACTTAGGGAATTAGTAACTAAGGGGACAAATACATTCTCACACAGGCCCAGTTGGTATTGGATAACTTTTTTGCTTCAATAAATTAAATCATTTAAAAACTGTATTTTGTTTACACTCAGATTGCCTTTGTTTTAATTTCTGAAGCAATTTAGTATGAGATGCAAAAAAACAAAAGAAAATCAGTGATTTTTCACAGCACGGTACCCCTATTCCTTTAAAGGAAAATGACAAGACATGCAGTCTTATGAGTCAGAAGGGGTGGGGTGTGTCTTGTCAAGGGGTGTCTTGCAATTGCAAGATAAACAAAAAATTACAACTGGTTTCTCTTTGGAGTGTAGATTGTGTGCTTTAGACTCGATAACTTTAGTCACTGGATGTAGCACAGTACACTGGACAGGACAACTGGAGTTCTCTCAAATTCCCTGATAAGACTTTGATAGTGACTTGCTGTTACATAGTTTTAAAAAAAATAAATAAAAAAAAATTTAAGAGACACAGACCAGAAGCTGGTCAGATTTCACATTCGACTCTAGCTAATAAACCTCTTCATCATATTGACATGTATTTGTATTATGGGTGTGGGTGAAAAACATTTTTTTGTGTGTGAGAAGGTACAAGTGCACATTCTGAACCCTTAGATACATATTTAACCAAGCTGCATTAGTCATGGAAATTAGTCATAGACTCACATCCACCAAATAAACATCAGAGCAAAACATTTTTCATTTGTTACTTGATTGCATGAAGTCAGTCCTTTCATGGTAGTGTTTTGGTGGTTAAATTGAAATAAATCCCACTGCTACAGAGATACGGGGTAAAACAGAACAAAGCACGGAAGTTCCAAAGCCACAGAAACCTTGGTACTGTGAAGGAAGGAGGGCAAAGCGAAAGAGAGGAAAGAGAGGAAGCACTAATGGATTACGGGAGCATGCAGCAGCATTTAAGAGAACAAATGGTTGCACAAACACTAACAGGCTAGGATGGACATCAATGCTGGAGTAATAGACAAAACAGAACAGAGGGACATTAAAGCGGAGCAGGATGAGCAGTGCTGGCTCACTACGTTGACAGAGATTAACAAAAAAATACAAGAGCAGGGTCACACATTTTGCCTCATGGATTACCTCATGTCTCCTAGTTTTCTACTGATAGCAGAGCCCACGGTGGAGAAGGCTGCTGAGGTCTTCTGTCCTGCCTGAGACAGTGTTTCCTGAGTCTTCTTGTACCTGTGAGACGAGGAAGAGAGGAAGAGCAGGGAATAATGGCCAAAGATGGAGGTAGAGAAAAAGCAAGGACAAAGCAGAATGTGAGCTTTACATATTTCCTAGTGGAGAAGCATATTAAGTGCACTGGGGAAGATACAAAAACCTCATACACCCGCAGTAGCAGACATAAATCCATATATTTAATCCAAATTGAAGAAAACTGACCCAACATTATTAACTCTTTTGCAACTTCCTCTTTCAAAAACAAACAACAAAAAAAACAAAACTCCTCGACAAACTGTTGCAGCTTCTATTACAACCCCCAAGCCACATATCTATGAGGCAACACTAAAAAAGGCCAAAACCCAGCAAGCAGCATGACACAGCAATTCTAACTCTCTCCGCTACATCATGAGAAGGTGACAAAGAAAACACTACTGCAATGGAGATAAGGAGACAGAAGCATAAAAATAAAAAAGCAGAAAGAATGAAAACAAAAACAAAAAAACTCACACTTCAGAGTTGGAAATGTCATCCAGAGTGGCAGAGGCTGAAAGATATCTACAAATAGACAGGGTGAATATGTTCATATTTCCACTCGCTAGAGACACTTCATCTAGGCTAGTAGAACATGCATGGTTAAAACAGCATTATTACAGACATGTGAAACAGACAACCAGTTAAAAACATGTTCCAAAGACAAGCATTCAAACATACAGAAAAATATGCCATGACACCTAATGCACAGCACTCTCGTATACAAAACAACTACAAACTATAAAAGTGTTGTACAGATGTAGCAGATTTCAGTGCTGTGTTTTGTGTAATTAAGAATCTGCTCATTAATGTTAATCTTTTGGAAGCTGCATTTAAGCGCATAGGTTCAATTGTGTACTCTTAGAATTTTTTGGGGTTTCTTTTATTATAGATTATTAAGGTTTCTTAGTATCCGAAAGAGGTTCTATTTGGAAGTCTCTTTGAAAAGATCTGTGGTAGGACTCCACATAGAACCATGTCTGTCTGCCACTTTAATAGGAACACCTGCACTCCTGCTTATTCATGCAATTTTCCAAACAGCCAATCAAATGGCAGCATTCCAATGCATGCCAGATGGGCTGGTCTGAATATTTCGGAAACTCCTGGGATTTTCACTCACAATAGTCTCTAGAGCTTACACAGAATTGTACGGAAAAAAACCCCATCCATTGTGTGGCAGTTCTGCTGGCAGATATGCCTTGTTGATATGCCTTGTTGAGAGGTCAGAATGTTTTAAGCAGACGGGAAGGCTATGGTAACTCAAATAACCACTCTTCACAACCATGGTAAGCAGAAAAGCATCTCAGAATGCCAAACATGTCAAACCTTGAGGCAGATGGGCAATAACAGCAGAAGACCACATCAGGTCCCAGCGCTGTCAGCCAAGTACAGGAATCTGAAGTTACAGTGGGCAAAGGTTCAGTGAAAGCGGACAGTTAAAAACTGGCAAAAATGCAGTTCTTGACCTGTATCAGTATAATTTTATTCATTGTGCTGCTGCCATATGACTGGCTGATCGGGTAATTGCATGAATAAGCAGGTGTTCCTAATAAACTGGATGATGAAGCCTACATTTTAAAATGTCCTGACATACCTTAAGCCTAAAGATAAAAAGAAACAATGTTAGTATTAACATTCCAAATATATATGTAGTGTGCTTTTTCAGATTAGATCCAATTTAAACTAAATAGTTCCAATAAAGTAAAGCTACTGTTAACATTTCTTAACTGTTTATTAATAAACATATCTTGAGTGGATGTAGTAAAAGGCAAGTGTAGTACACAACATTTCCAGGGCAGTATTTAGCTTGCACAGCTGATGGAGGACATTGTCCAAAATTGCTGGAAAATGTGTGTGTATATTAGGGCTGCAACAACTAATCGATAAAATTGAAAATAATTGATAATTAAATTAACAGACAACGGATTTCATTATCGTTTAGTTGGGTCTATGACATCAACGTGGATAACCTCGTCAGTGCGTCACTTAAGTGTATTAAAGTGGCTTGTCGTGTCAGATGCTGCGAGAGATGCATGTGCTGTTTAATGTGTTCCAGACATGTTTTCTTTAGCACAGAAATGACATTTTCTCGTTTACATCCTTATCTGTAAATGTTAGAAATTCACGCCAGTATTTGCATTTTACATAAAGCCTCATCCTGATAGCGAGTGAGTCTCCATTAAACTTCACTAAATGAGCACGAGTCCACGCATTCGTGTCAAACAGCGCACAATAGAAAGGAAGCGCAATAACTCATTAAATAATCATTTAAATAATCATTTTGATCAAATATATTGTTCGATGCTATATTTAGAAACAAAAGAAATTGTGGTTTTTTAAATTTTTTTGTGAGAGTAGTAACTGTAATGGGGTTAGAACAAGTAATTGTATAGAAATATAAGAAGTGTCATACATTTACAGAATAAAGTAACAGGTGTTAAGTAACTGTGTTTAAATGAGTGATTGTGTTACTGCAGAACATTCAACCTCTTACCAGTTCACACTTGGTTTGAGCTTTTGTTTTTCTTTTTTAGCATTTTTAATCTAGTGATTTAACTTCTGCTTTACAGCTTGTGGACAATCAGTTGATGTTTTTTGTTTTCAAAATATAATGTTAATATTTTTCAAAAATCCTTTGCACAATGTATAACATGGCCCACATAGATACATTTAATACCTTTTTCATAGCCTTCAATTTGCACAATGTTTGATGGACAACACTGGGAAGAATGTGAAATAATATGTTCTTTCAAAAAAATACAGAAAATAAAAATTGGCCTTTTAATCCAACTAATCAATTAACCGAGGAAATAATCGGTAGATTAATCGCTAATCAAAAAAAAAAAAAAAAAAAAAAAAAAAAAAAAATCGTTGCAGCTCTAGAGTGTGTATATATACACACACACACACACGTTTTATATTATATATATATATATATAGATAGATAGATAGATATCATGTGTGTGTGTGTGTGTATATTATATATATATAAAAATAAATTTGAGTATTTAAAAAATATATATATATAAAAGGAATTTGAGTATTTTCAAAATTAATTCTTACATGTAAATTTACAAATAAGGTTAGTGATAAGGTAAAAAAAAAAAATGCATAGATCACCAGCAATAAAAATGCACAAAATAGCAGAAGTACTAGCAGGAAAAAGGATCCAAAGCAGTATATGTCTACTAGCAACCTCAAGCAGTTTTTCAATAAAGAAGTGTGACTACCTCTATAAAAGCAGAATGTTTGGCAGCTTTGTGTTCTGGAGCAGTCAGGTGTGTGTCTACATCATGCCAAGAAGAAATGACATCAGCCATGACCTCAGAGAAGCAATAACTGCTGCTCGTCAATTTGGGAAGGGTTATAAGGCCATCTCCAAACAATTTGAAATTCACTATTCTACAATGAGAAGGATTGTTTACAAATGGAAAGCCTTCAAGACCGTTGCCGTTCAAGACCGGGTGTCCCAGCAAATTCAGTCCAAGGTCAGACAACTTAATGCGCAGATATATATGACCTATACACCTCTGTAAGCACATTAAATGTTTATGTTCATGAAAGCACACTCAGAAAAAGGCTGAACAAGTATGGTTTTCATGGAAGGGTGGCTGGGAAAAAGCCCCTTCTCAGCACATGACAATATGGCAGCACAACTTAGGTTTGCAAAACTGTATCTGAACAAACAAACAAACAAACAAACAAAAAAAAAAATCAGAAACAATATACTTTGGACTGATGAGACCAAGGTGGAGATGTTTGGTCATCATGCACAGCCATGCTTGGCACCATGTTTGGTGAAAACCAAACATAGTGCATTTTGGCTTGTTTTGCAGCTACAGGACCTAAGAAACTTGTAGTCATTGAGACAACGATGAACTCTATTTTATACCAGAATATTCTTGAGACAAAAATGAGGCCATCTGTCCAGCAGCTTAAGTTGGTCCAAAAATGGGTCATGCAACAGGACAGTGATCCCAAGTACTCCAGCAAATCAACCACTGAATAGCTAAAGAAGATAAGAAAACAACATGTTGAAATGGTCAAGTCAAAGACCTCAACCCCACTGAGATGCTGACTAAAATCCTAGAAAAATATACAAAAACCTAGAATTGAAGGAGAGTATACTTTCTTGTTCCCCCACGACTAACCATTTGAGAAGCTGTCCAAAATGTAAATGCATACGTGAAAAACGGAACTCTGCCACAGGAAAGGAGGAAGAACGAACAGTCTGCTAGGAGTAGGCAGATATCTAAATAGAAATATAGCTGCAATTAAGGAGCCAAGCACAAAAGAGGCTAAATGAGGAGCTAAACAAGCATTTTAGACATTTGTATATGATTTTAGGCAAAATGGTTGAAAAATCATAAATACAATCAATTGTTTAATGAATTAATTGCTTATCATGTTTGACCAACAGGTGGTGCTGTCACCAAATTGATGTGGTGTGGTCAGGGTGGGGTGTCAATGCCACACACAAAGTTTGGTATGAATATGCCAAAGTGTTGCAGAGATACAGCCTCAGATTCAGTTTGGCATCATGCAATCATTTTTTATTGATGCCTTAAATGAGAATGGTTTGGTCTATTAAAAAGCTTTTGAAACTATTGGCTGGCATGGTCTGAAGATTGAACTGAATTTGGTGAAAATCAGGCCAACGGTCTAGGAGGAGCTCGAAAAAGTATGTTTTCAACGAAATTCAAAATGGCGGACAGCAAGTTCGATCAACTATGGCATAACTGGTATCAATGTTCTCCGCATGACTCACGGAATCTATCAAGACCACTTTCATTACAATAGGTAAAATTATTTAAAAGCTATTAGCATTTTTTTTAAATTTCATTATACTATCTCAAAACATCTTGAATACCTTCAGGGCATGGCACCCATGACACATACCAAGTTTTGTAATGATATGCCAATGCATTCATAAAATATAGCATTTTACTACAAAATTAAAAATGGCTGACGGTCAAAATGGCCAACATGGGAAAATTTGGTACAGTTCGACTCAGAATGCCGTAACAAATCTAATGGGACAAGTCTCATGATTTTTGGTCAACATGTTCAGAAGTTATAAGCAAAATTATCCATTTTTTGTACCCTGCAGGTACCCTCAGATCATACTCGTGATGACCGGTACCAAGTTTCGTCTTAATATGCCAAATTGTTGCGGAGATACAGCCTCACGTCCATTACAGAATGCTCTTCGCCAAATTTGTTGATGCCTTAAATGAGAATGGTTTGGTCTATTAAAAAGCTTTTGATAACTGTTTGCCAGCACGGTCTGAAGATGATCTGATTCAATTTTGGCAAAAATCGGACAAACCGCCTAAGAGGAATTCGAAAAAGTTGGTTTTCTCTGAAAATTCAAATGGCTGAGAAATTTTCATGAGGGAAAATAACGTCATAGGGTGCAATCGAATCTGCTTGACCCAAGGAGTCAGAGGGAAAAAAAAAGAAATCTTGTTTCTAGCCCTTACGGTTCTAACGTTATTTGCATAAACGTGAGTGCAATATTGAGCTGTTGGTGGTACTAGAGGGTTTGAGATAGAGACTCCAAAATTGCTCTGGTTAATGTTGAGACTGTCCTCTATCTGTGTACCATATTTCATAACTTTTCCGCAAGCGGTTCTATGGGCTGAATAAGAAGACGACGACGACTAACGAAAATAATAGGTGCCTATGCAGCTTCGGTGTTTGGCCACTAATAAAGTGAAAAGTGTACTGGGAAATACACTCCCACTATCTACACAATGACTACAGCATTCAATTAAACTCTCCCTGAGCCGAATCTGAACCCAGCAACACACCATAAGCTTCAGGAAGCAGTTTATCATTTACGACTGGAAGCCATTTGGAAACCATTATTAACCAAATATTGAAAAATGTGAAATATTCATGACCTTTTTTGTTAGAAAAGTAGATAATAAAAACGACTTTATCCTATATTATATTTAATGCCAGCGCGCTTCTATTTATGGATCAACACTGAGTTTGGGACAGCAAAGTGAAACCTTCAGCCCACATTCTGTACTCTTCTGTTCAACACAACAGCAAGTTTCTTCATGTTCAAAGTTAGTCCAACATTCCACCAGAAATAACCTGCAATTTGCAAGAGCAATCCAAAAAGCTGAAGCAGATATGTGCACAAGGGGCAACATTCTTTTCTTTAATGATATTAAACCCAATGGGGTGCAGGGTTGCTTGAATTTTTAAGTAAGTTGTATAATTTACTGAGACATGCGATATCCATCACTTGCAAAGGTCAGCTTCATACACACCACCACCATATCATCAGATTTTCTGTAATAATCTACACTCAGTGGCCACTTTAACAGGAACACCTGTAAACCCACTCATTCATGCAATGTGATCACTGCACAGATGCTTCAGTGTTCTTCTTAAGACTGCTCATGTGTTTCCAGTTCGTTCACTACACTCACATTCACGGTATTTTACAGCAGCTGTCTGCAAGAGTTCCCAAAGATGAACGTCTGTGACGTTCATCATATACATAAGAATACTTGCAAAGCCTCTTCTAGCAAACTGAAGAAAAGTAGGAATATATCACATGCATAAAACTATACAGATACAGGTCAAGATCTTCAGTTAATGTTTACATCAAACATCAGAACATGTGATGTCAGTGATTTTGACCAGGGCATGGTTGTAGGTGCTAGACGGGGTGGTTTGAGTATTTCATAAACTACTGATTTCCTGGGGATTTCACGCACAATAGTGTTTAGAGTGCAAAAAACGATAAACATCCAGAGAGCGGCAGTTGTGCAGGCAGAAACACCTTGTTGATGAGAAGGTCAGACTGGTTTTTAAAATTGATCCTGAATGAAAACATAACACTCAATGTAAAATACTGCTAAACTTTCTTACAAAAATAAACAGTACTGACTGTACCATTACAATGTACTGTACTTTTTTAAATGAACTATATAAATATGAATATACATTAACTATTAAAAATATTAAAGTAAATAAAGCTATCCATCCAAACTGAACCAAAAAGTAACACTCTAAATAACAAATGAAAATAGAGACATCCAAAATGAATTAAAAAAAAAAAAAAACTTTAAATAACAACAAAATTTGTCTGTGATAGTTTTTATTTTTCCTCTAGAGGCCGCTCTCGTACTGTATAAGGAAAGTGGACCCTTCTCAGCAGCTCCAGCACCAGAAGCAACCGGGAAAACCTATCAGCGTGGATTTTTGCCGATAACCGATAGTTTCAGTAATCCGTTATCAGTGCCGATTAATCGGCTAAACCGATCAATTGGTCGACCTCTAATGATCTAAGTAAATAAATAAATAAATAAATAAATGGTTACATTGATGTTCATCAACTCTCATATCTGTGACGTACATAATTATCTTACTTTTGAATATTTGTGTTTTACTTCAAAGGTTACAGGACAAGATAAACAATGTCACTGTTTGCCAAGTTTGAGAGACACGATGCAAAACAACATCGCCCTGAAACAGAACAGCATGAGTTCTGCCCTGGGAAAAGAACACTGGAACTGCCCCAAAAGCATTTCAAACTGAGGACTAAACCCATTAACAAAAACACTGAAACCCTTCCCCTTTTCTAAGAAGACAGTCATCTCAAAATGGAGGAATAAAAGCAGAGGAGTAAAAATATCTGAGGCAGACAGCGAGTCAGTGTTCCAGACACCCACTACTATAGAGGACAGAAAAGAACAAGACACAAAGCTTTTGTCTCACACAAATGTGGCGGATTTCGTAATCCACCGTCACTATCACTGAGTGTAAAAACACTATACAGAGCGCACAATGGTGAAAGAAGGGCAGAGTGCAGGTTCTAAAATACAGGGATAAAACTCAAACTACTGATTTAAAAGTGATTTGGTCTTTTCTGGTCATATGATTTTAAAAGCATATCCAGCTTTTTCTTCCCGATCACCCTAACCTGCACGACGGAAAGAGAAAACAATCAATACCGGCTGCTCCTTTGCCCTGATGTCTAATTCAGTAAACAACTGGAACACAATGGAAAGTATTACAGTGCTGAAACACTCTTTACAGACATTTCAGCCTTGAAAAGTGATTAGTGCTTATTATATTTTAACTGAGTTACAGCTTGGGTACATTTCCCAAAAAAAAAAAAACTGTGCATGCTGCACAGTACAAACCAGTAACACACATCGGTGAGAGGAACATGAGCAAACACACAGCAAACGTGCCAACACAGGCAGTGACTCACAGTTCACATCCTGCAATCTTCTCGTTCCACTGTCCCAGTTTCTCAATCGTTCTCACATAGCTACAAAACACACACAAGGTTATGAACGGCTGTACACAAGGGCTATTCGTTTTGTCTCGTTTTTTAATTCGTAGTTGTCTGGTGGACAAGTAGCTTCAACAACCTGAAAACGGAAAACAAACAAACAAACAAACCCTATCTGACTTTTTGCAAAAACTATTTTCACTTGGTATGTGGCTTTGTTTAAACTTGCAACACAACGCAACGCTGTAGTTCCATTTAAATCAACTGAGGTTTTCGGAACAAAATTTTTCACTAGACAAACTAATTAGCGTGCACAGAGGACTTGAGGACAGGACACACTGAAGCGACTGGCCAATGACTTGCTGACTTTCAGTCAAGGGCACAAATACATGGAGCCCTGCACGTGACATATGGGGTTTTGTTTATATTATATAAAAAAAAATAAATAAAAAAAAAAACCTTACCCAAAACAAACCCTATATATCGTGGACAAAGTTAAGAATTCGTTCCTATGACTTATTAATACATGAGCACATTTTATTCACTTGTTCCCTCATCTTAGGTAAATCTTGGCCAATTTTATTAATCTGTTCCCTCAAACGCGTTTTCCTAAAATGAGGGAATGAATTAAATACCCGTGTGTCATGGCATTAATATAAACCTGTCATTTATGTTACAGCCAGAACTACTCTCAGAGCTGGACTGTTATAGAAAATTAATCCACCTTTTCTGATTTGAGAATTCAACCATGCTATGGTATAAATGCACTGTTAGCTACCTACTTTTTAGGCTGGTCAATTACTAGCACACATGGGCCTTCACTTGCCCAGTCTTTGAAGAAAAACACATGCTGATATCTAAAAATCAAAACTAGAATTGGTAGGCCTCAAGATATAAACTTGACCCTATGTGTGTGTGTGTCTTCTGCATACAATCATCCATTTTAATAATGACAAGTTGTGTGTCTAACCAGTTAAATCCTTCTTGTAGTACTTTCAGAAAAATACAGTACTGCTTTCTTGCCATGATATATAGTTATCAAAACAAAATATGGGGTTCTAACCCATACTGTATGTAGTCATGACATTACAGCATGGACAACGCCTGAGATTTTATATAATATCTTGTGATAGATTTTTTTTTTAAGATAAAAACATACAGTGCAATCATTTCCATTTTCAGTAAAAAAAAATTATTTAATTTGACTTAGCTTTGTCAGGTAACACCAAAGAGTACATGTTCATTAGCTAATGAGCTCAGAAAATCCTGATTTGAGACACGTATGCTGACCTCAATGCCAGTCTTAGCTGTGGTACCGAGTGATTTAGTCGGGAAATGAAATACTTAAATCACAGCTATGGTACAATAATGGCTGACTCACTTCTGACTCATTCTAGACTCAAATAGCGCTGCTGCCTTTTCAGCTGATCAAACTACAGCACTCAAAAGCTTTTATCAGTAAGAACAGGGGACTAGTTCTTTATGTGCCAGTTACAAAGAGAAAGCTGATTTCAGACATCACAGAGTGAAAAAAGGGGGCAAGATTAGAGTGAGGAAAGTGCTGTAAGCTATAGAGAGATTACCTTATAGAAGCTCAAGGATCGGGAGCCGACCTGCCGTGAAGTCCTTATCAACATAGCAAATATCTTAATGCTTATTTGGTAAAAGCAGTGGAAGAGCAGGAGAATGAAAAGGACATTCTACTCACGCATTTGAGGTCTGCACATCCTGCCAGCCTTTGGTGATGTTCTGTTTGAGTTCGCTCAGAGGGCTGAGGCCGAGCTTGCGCTTCAGTTCGGACGCGTGGCGCTCTTTGGCCATCAGTACTTGCCGCAGAGTCTGAATCTCCTCCTCCACCTGATTTGATGATCAGAGAAGAAAAAAAACAAAAACAAAAAAACAATACACAATGCACAATACAATAAAAACACACTATAAGAAAAGCCACTCGCAGCTTAGACTCGAAGATTAGTGGATCTGGTGTACGGTTGCTGTGGTGGTGTATACCTTGGTGAGTTCAGTCTTTAGTTCTTCTGCCTCCTCCTCCGTTAGTCCTGGAGGAAGCGTTACTGGACTCCCAGCAGACGCACCCATCTCTGCTGGCATGTCTGATAGAGCGCCTGAGCCCAGGCCTTTATTTGGAGAGTTCAGATTGATGTCTGTGTGTAAAAGGTGAAGAGAAAAAGAGAGACACAAACACACACACACACACACACACACACACACACATATTTAAGATTCTTGTCTTTGCCTTGCTCAAAGATAAATCAGGAAAATAAATACTTACCAACCAACTGAATTTTTTGTTTTGTTTTGCAGGTGGTGGTGTTGAATCCACTCAGATGGGTGACAAACATCTAGGGCTGGCCGATATAACGATTATAATATCGATATCATGATAAATGATTACACAATACACCTCAAGTATCGTGATATGATATTTTTCTAATAACTCCCAGCCCTACAAACATCTTCATGATTGTGACACCAAACCAGTTATTTAGATTATTATTATTAACCAATACTGGTACTTTCATGAACACTATTACAGTATTTCGATTCTCTTCAGAATTTCATACTCCTCCTTTATTGTCAAAATAAAGAAATGAGGGTCTTGCAGTGATATGTGATAAGTGGCATTTACTCACTAAGCCATTGCTTTTTGCCATTTTGCTCATAAAGTTTACCCACAATCCTCAGTCGTGAGCACAATCACACCATTCAGCTAGACCACGGGCGGGTGTAAGCGGAGATACTAGCAGTACAGTGTTTTTCAGCAGTGATGTGTGCGTCCATTCAGTCCTCAATAACAGCCTGTAAGCCTTCAACACACTCTCAGTAGAGCTGGGCGGTATGGACTTAAAACTAGATCACGATTTTTTCTGGTATTTATTGCGATAACGATATCCGTGACGATATAAATATAGTACCATTCACCACTATTTTTGGCTACAAGTGATGGCTGCATGCAGTCTTGAGAGCCTCAGAAACACAAACATGGATCTAAAAGTAAAACTGATTTTCTGCAACCAAACCAGTTCCAGATTGTAGAGGTAACTCCTCGCTGAGCGATAAACTCCTCCTCGGCTTCACGTCCGCCTTCCGCCGTACTTGTTTTCGCTCTGCACGTGAGCTACGAATGGGTCGCGCATGGTCGCACACAGAAATACGTCATCGACTAGGCTTTATCCTTATTATCACGGGAAGCCTAATTCTTAGCATTTTTACCGGTATATCGCAAACAATAAGATACCGCCCATCCCTACCTCTCAGATATTCCATACCTGCTTTTATTTTTTGTAATCAGTACACAAACACCATAGATCTCACTCTGAGATCTCTTACACACTTCATTTTTTTTTTGCATGCATGCATGCATTAGTTTTGGGCTTTCGATGTTGATGGTTAGAAAGAAACAGCTTTAAGATGATGTTTTTTAGTTGGCACAAATACAGCACGTACACTAGCTAGAAAATGATTGGCACCAAAGGATCGATTACTTGCCACACCCTGAGCAAACCCTAACACAGTTAAAACTACAAACCACAAAGGCATCCACTAAATGACAGCACACTGTATATGCATTAGTGTCTAATCTAAAGGGAAGGCAGATCTACTACTCTGACTTGCTTTTATTGACTAAGTACTGACAGCAAATACATGCAAAACAACCCAACCTGAAATGCAGTCGCCCAAACACCATTTTCTGGTGTTGTTAAATGGCTATAATTATTTATATTTTGTGTATTTTAAACGGTGCACCTCAGGTAGGGATCATTTTCCTAGCACGCAGTGGGGCTTTTTATATTCAGGCTATCTGTGGAGTAACCCGATAGTCTAGCCTACTCTGTCCTGCCCTGTCCTGTCCTTCCCGTCATAATCGGACAGTGCATATTAGAAGAAGAAAATCATGAAAATCAAACACCAAAATGACACATTAGCTAGTTAAGAAAAAAATACAAAGCGCTCCAGACCGCAGTAATATCTAATACAAACAGACAATATAGCACAAGCGATTGTTTTGGTTCTGTTTACCTTGACTGGCGGAATCCATGGCGTCGAAACAAAAACAAGGAGATTGTATCTCGTTAAAAGAGTTTAGACAATTACTCGTCGATAGAGTATTTTATTAAAAAAATAAATATATATATGTGTGTATATAATCAAAGAACTACTACACTTGCGTCGACAACATTCACTAACGAAATTCACCACTAGCAGCAGCCGTAAGCAGCCAGCTCAGCCTGATGCCTACTCTCAGGGCCGTTATGTTTCCTATGTTCCGGCGCACACTGATGACGTATAGGTGTCCCGTTTTCCCAGAAACAAACACATACATACGTCTATATATTTTGCACAAATACACTTGCACAGAGGAATACAAGAGTATTATATATATATTATATTATATATATACACACACATACCGACCAGACATAGTTTTAAATCCACTGACAGGTGAAGTGAAGAACACTGAATATCTCATTACAGTGGCACCTGTCAAGGGGTGGGATATATTAGGCAGCAAGTGAACAGTCATTTCTCGAACTTGAGGTGTTGGAAGCAGGAAAAATGGGTAAGCGTAAGGATCTGAGCGACTTTGACAAGGGCCAAATTGTAATGGCTAGACGACTGGGTCAGAGCATCTCCAAAA
>JANDJT010000050.1:14234233-14252690 GCA_024331685.1 Stegophilus panzeri
ATTTTCACACAGGCCCAGTTGGTATTGGATAACTTTTTTGCTTCAATAAATAACATTATCATTTAAAAACTGTATTTCATGTTTACTCGGGTTGCCTTTGTTTTCTCTTAGATTTTGTTTTCATTTATGAAAAAATTTACTATGTGATACACAAAAACAGAAGAAATCAGGATGGGGCAAATACTTTTCCACAGCACTGTAGCTCTGTATACCATAATATAAGACCATATGATTTCCACTATTCAAGGAACATGAACAGAAACTAAGAATTAAGATGTTCAGATATAAACATGAAAATGAGTTGAAAGATGAGGAGAGATTTGGGGGTATTATAATAAAATTACAAAATAATTGAAATGTTTTTGAACATTTGGTGCATAGAGTTTTAAGAATTTTAAGAAATAGCACTCTAGAAATCATGTTGTTCTTGTGCCCGGTGTCCAGTGAGCATCACTACAGACGCATAATTAGCTCGTTGCACTGGACTAACAGGAAATATGTGGACACAATTCACAACAGAAAAAACGTGCCAAAAAACTTAGGAATCTCTGGGAGCTTTTAAAACCAACCATTGCTCAGTTAGCATCGACACCTTTATCTATATGTCTATAGTAAAAATATAGTTTAAAAAAAAAAAAAAAAAAAAAAAAAGTCCTGATAAAAGTAGTAGAAAACTGAAATCAAGAAAGAAATTAACTAATTTTGAGGGATTTTATATACAGCCAGTAACAGCAAGGACTGCAGTTATCTGGATTAAACAACAGTAAGTTTCTGTCAAAATAACAAACAAAATTTATACATCAAAAGTCATGGATTGGTTTGCTTTTGATTCCCTTCAGTTCTCAGGTGCACGGATGATGTAAGTCTGAAATTCACAAATGGGGGGGGGGGGGGGGGGGGGGGGGTTGGTTGACCCCGAGAATGAAATCATGTACATTCCTTGTATGTACTGCATGAGATGTCCAATCAGAAGTGATATGGCTGGCTTCACTTTCTGCCAGTATACGCTATGTGAAAAACGCAGTCTCTTAGGGCAGTTATTTCCTGCCACTACATTGAACAGGTGGCTCATATTTATCAAGCTTTCCAGAGAAATAGACAGCTTTAGTGGAACATCTGAATACACAGTGAGTTATTTCAATCACATTTCAAACACTGCATGCCACTTTACACTGGGCACCAATCATGTGTTTAGATCTTGTATATGTAATTACTATTATACACGCACAAGCACACACATACATACACCAATCATAACATTAAAACCACCTGCCTAATATTGTGTAGGTCCCACTTGTTCCGCCAAAACAGCTCTGACCCGATAAGGCATGGACTCCACAAGACCTCTGAAGGTGTGCTGTGGTATCTGGCACCAAGCCTTTAAGTCCTGTAACTTACGAGGTGGGTCCTCCATGAATCGGACTTGTTTGTCCAGCACATCCCACAAATGCTCAATCGGATTGAGATCTGAGGAATTTGGAGGCCAAGTCAAATCCTGAACTCTTCGTCATGTTCCTCAAACCATTCCTGAACAATTTCTGCAGTGTGGCAGGGCACATTATCCTGCTGAAAGAGGCCATTGACATTAGGGAATACCGTTGTCATGAAGGGGTGTAATTGGTCTGCAACACTGTTAAGGTAGGTGTCAAAGTAACATCCACATGAATGCCAGAACCCAAGGTTTCCCAGCAGAACATTGCCCAGAGCATCACATTGCCTCCGCCAGCTTGCCTGCTTTCCATAGTGCATCCTGGTGCCATCTCTTCCTCATTTGCCATCTCTTACTCAGCATGGGTACTCTGACAGGTCTGTGTCTATGCAGCCCCATATGCAGCAAGCTGCGATGCACTGTGTGTTCTTACACCTTTCTATATCCAGCATTAACGCTTTCAGCAATTTGTTCTACAGTAGCTCTTCTGTGAGATTGAACCAGACGTGCTAGCCTTCGCTCCCCACATACATCAATGAGCCTTTGGAGCCCAGAGACCACTTTTGGTAGGTACTAACCACTGCATACCAGGAACACCCAATAAGACCTGTTGTTTTGGAGATGCTCTGACCCAGTCGTCTAGCCATTACAATTTGGCCCTTGTCAAAGTCGCTCAGATCCTTACGCTTAACCATTTTTCCTGCTTCCAACACATCAACTTTGAGAATGGACTATTCACTTGCTGCCTAATATATCCCACCCCTTGACAAGTGCCATGGTAACAAGATAATCAATGATTCACTTCACCTAACAGTGGTTTTAACGTTAAGGCTGGTTGGTGTGTGTGTGTGTTTATCCTTATTGTACTGTCTTATGTAAAAGGTTACATAAATACTTTGTTTTTGTGATTTCACCTAATCCAAGTCTGGTATATGCAGAAAGTGCAATTAAAATTTGTACCTACACTGTTTCGTATGATATTATACTATATTACTGTATTATTCCACTCATGGAGTAATTTTTATATTCAATAGCTACTTTACACATGTCTACAGGGAGTTTGGCCTCATCACCTAAACATCAATACAGTAGCTCCTTATAGCAGCTAGTTAAAATAGCGTTAGCTGTGCTGATGGACGAATGACACCTATTAAACTCTCAACATGTCTTCTACAGTCATTTAACCCACCATGGGCAACTGAGAAATCACTGCTGCAAACAGTACAGCTACACTGTCGTTGTCTTTTATACAGGGGTACACTTTAGTCTGGTCTGGGGTGAAGTGCGTTTTATACTTTTTATTTATTTATTTGGACACACAACTGTAAAGCCCATCTACCAAGAAAACTGATAAGTTAAGTAGCACAAAGAGAGACAAATCAGGACGCGCACTATGTCACTCTCTCACCACGTCCGTCATTCGCTCTCTCGGTTTCTCCAGAGCCCGTCTAACATAAGGAATGACCATCATATTCTCTCGCTCGCTCTAAAAAAAAAAAAAAAAAAAAAAAGCAATTTCTGGGGATATTGTGTATAATTTGTGGGCTATTAAAATGTGAGAGCCTCCCGGAACTGCAGGAGAGTTGGGATGTCTGGTTTTACTAAAGCTTGGCAAACTTGTTGGAGAAGGAAGTCATTTCAAGAGAGCATTTTCCTCATCCATGAGGAAGCCATTTTCCCCATCCATCTTCCTCTGTGGTGCTGTGAGCTGGCTCCCTGAGGCTAATCACTCTGTCGCAGAGCATTAGCGGATTAGTTCTAGTGTACCAAGTTATTTCTGTCACCTCCCAAACCCTGAGTGCCTCTTAATACGAGAAATGAAAAGTAAGCATTGATGGCAAGTTGAACAGCTGGTAGCACTTCTTGATTCTAAAAGTCTACTGCAATTCATTCAATCTGGGATTAGAAAAAAAAAGGCATGTTGCTAAGTTATTCAGGCTAAAGAAGAAGCCTTTATTTGTCACATATACACATTACAGAACAGTGAAACTTTTTTTTTTTTTTTTCCCCCCCACATATCCCAGCTTGTTTTAGGAAGTTGGGGTCAGAGCCATGATATGACACCCCTAGAGCAGAGAGGGTTAAGGGCCTTGCTCAAGGGCCCAACAGTGGCAGCTTGGCGGTGCTGGGGCTTGAACCCCTGAATAAATAAAGTATGAATTTTTCTTGACTAATGTAATTCCTCTGATACAATCACCACTTCTCTTCTACATCAGCTAAATACAAACCATCCATAAACACACATAATTAAACAAAATCATATTGGGTTTCTTCCAATGTGTATGTAAAATGTGCTTGGGCCCACACAATTTATGCTCCGTTTCTGGGATAGGTTCTGGACGCATCGGATCCCTGACAAGTATAAAGCAGTTACTGAGGATGAACGAATGCACAATTGGGAGTACTGCAAGGTTCCATTTTAGGGCCATTTTCCCCCAGCCTGCACATGAATGTTTTCCCATGTATACATGTTTCTTTGATTCAGATGTAGGCAAGTACATTTTGTATAATCATGGGAAAGTTAGTGTACACTTTGTTTCTCAATTCTCAAATACACAACGTGGCCAAACATATGTGTACACCTGACAATCATACCCCTGTACTCCCATTCCAAAACCATGGGCATTAACATGGAGGAATTTTCTGATATAATAACCTTCAGTCTTTTGGGAAGGCTTTTGACTAGATTTTGGAACATGATGTGGGGATTTGCCCATTCAGCTACAAAAGCATTAGTGAGGTCAGGCAGTGATGTCAAATGGGGAGGCCTGGTGTGCAGTCGCTATTCTGATTCATCCCAAAGGTGTTCAGTGGGCTTAAGGAAACGAGGCCGTTTACATCAACCTTGGCAAACCAGGGGCACTGTTATGATGAGACAAGTTTGGACCCATTATATCCAGCTAAAAAGAAAATGTAATGTTACAGTATACAAAGACATTTGTGTTCTTCAAACTTTGTGGCAACAGTTTGAGGAAGGAGCAGATGCCATGTATCCACATACTTAGGCCTGGCATATAGGTAAAATGCAAGCTAGGTAAACCAAAAATGTGGAGTTATAACGTAGGCACTGCTCTGGATCCTACCCTTGGTCTTAAGAAGCATAACAAAGCTGTGCTATACATTAAAATATTAATCCAGCTCAATTGAGATGCATTATATATTTTAGAAACCTTCTCACCTCAGCTAAGACATTTCTAGATAAATTGATTCTCTCATTTTCTTGTGAAAGCAACACAACTCTAAAGGGTTCACTTCATAAACAATCCCGAAAAATCTTTGATAGGATTTCACATCACAATTGCTGTACACTTTTTAAACACACTATGTTGAACTTTGATCATTAAATGACATTCAGGTATTCACGGTTTATATAATCCACAACAAATGCTGCCCTTCCACCTTTAAGGAGCTTTGTTCAGATTTACTCTGATTTATGAAGTCAGGCTTGAGGAAGGAGTGCCGAAATCCTCTGGGACATGATACGTTAACGTTCTGTGCCTTCTTTTAAAGCCATCGAGCGATGGCTTATTTTTCATACTGTGATTATTTTTCATACTGTGATGTTAAGTATGCATTTAGAGTAATCAGTCATGTTTCACTGCTGCAACTAACGATTGTTTTCATAATCGATTAGTTGGCCGATTATTTTTTCGATTAATTGGATGGGGGGGCTTTCGGTACCATTTTATCGTTTATTTAAAATAAAAATCACAAACTGAGTGTTACAAATATAAACTTCAGACTGAAATTTTACACAACTGTTAGTGCAATTATATAAGACTGAAAAGAACCCAATACACACAGACACACACCAGAATATATATTATTCATTTGGGACTGTAGTTTAATTCAGTGCTTTTTGTGCATCCATAAAAAATAATGCATAAACACATATATAAGTTTATATTATATAATAGTATTTATGCATTACTTTTTATAAAAGGTAACGTCAATATAAACAGTAACTGAAGAAAATCATTGTCGGTGACTCTGGGTGTCTGCTAAAGCTAGCGGCGTCGCATAACGTGCGTATGACATCAAGCTCCATCGACTAGGAAGCGGCTTATACTTCCGGTTAGTTAAAAAAAAACAAAAAAAAAAACGCTCGTGTTCTATCTGAGATGATATTACCTTTCTAAAATTCATACACTAGACGGTAGAGTTTGGGTTTGTTGTGGAACCGAGCACAACAGCACTACAAAAGACACAGTATGGTATGAAGCAGCGAGGCAGAGATTTCTTTCTAATATGGTCTGTAGAGTCACGCAGCACATCAGTGACGGTCGTGCCACGTGATTTCAGATAGTTGTGGGTGTAACGTTTGGGTGTTTACTCTATCATCATCATCATCATCATCATCTAATTCCCCTAAAATAGGAGACACTGAAAGAAGATAGACAAATTTTTAGTGTTTTTATGATTTAAGAAAAAAATTACAACTATGTATGTGTGTTTAAAAATATTCATTCTTCTATATAAAAATCATTCAATGAGACCTCGTGATATAATTACAGTTACATTTATATAGTGCTTTTCTCAAAGCGCTTTACATAGTGTGTAACGACGGCATACAACGTTAGCCATAGTGCGCCAGAACACCCACCACACACCAGCTATTAGTGGAGAGTAGATTGTGATGTAGCCAATTTAGAGATGAGGATTATTAGGGGGTCACGATGGAGAAGGGCCAATGGAAGGAATTTCGCCAATAGGGGAATAATGCACTACTCTTCCCTAAAACTTTTGTTTTCATAGATATTAGATTAAATATCTAATACTGCAACCAGCTGCCACTGAACCCCAGTACAGTACATATTCTGCATTCGACTTAACTCGGAAGTGGGAAGTCGAAACATGGAATTACTGATGCGTAATTACCTCCTCAAAACAGCAAGCTGTATAATCAGCGTTACAGATTTTCCAAGCGAATACGTCTGTATGTTTATTTATCTATTTATCTATGTTGAATTATCTAATAATTGTAAATACAGTATAACTCATTTAAAAGGTAAGCGGATGTGAGCAGCCATGTTGATTTGACGTCACGTGCTGAGGAGTGGAATTCCGAGTTGTGGGGAAAATGACAAATTACGACCTTGAGACAAATGCAGCAACGATTCCACCAGCCTCAACCTGCTGCACTCTTTCACTCATTTGCGTTCCCTCCTCCTCCCCCCTCCACCCACACCTTCTTTCTGTATGACCATATGGACAGCCTAAATCCAGTCTAGTCCTCTGTATAATCTCTCACTTTATTTTTGTTTTAACATGGTTCAGGATGAATACTATTCTGAGAACAAGCACCTTATGGCAAAGTTAAACAGTACATGAATATGAAAGTTTTTCTTTTTTTTTTTTCCCCATTACACCCATCTGCTACCTCTCTTCGCTCCACTGGATTATTCTCTGTCCTCCTCTGCATTGTCCTTTTCTTGTTTATGTGATCCTGTGCCACTCTTTATGTGGGATGAAAGATGAGAGCTGTGTACCTGGTTGAGCTTCTGCCCTGCTTTGAATCATCTGTTGACTTTCATGCCAGTGCAGCATGAGAGCAAACACCGTTCTTTGGGAGTCTGTCATTTCCAAACACACATTCATACACGCATAGGAAACCTCAGTACAGAGCTTTTTCATTCCTGGTGTAGTCTTTTGAATAAAAGGACACAGGGACACATCTCCCTTTTTCCCCAATATCACTTCATCTGCCCTAGACATTAGGCATGCTACACATCCTGTCTTTTATCCTGTTTTTTTTCCTCCCTTTTTTAAACAAATTGAACATTTTTCAGATAAGGACACCTGAATGCAAACATCAGGAATTCAATGAGTATTCATCAAGAGATGACGAGAACACACAACCGTTGCCATGGCGATTAACACAGTGGCAAGTATGTGGATGTGTAAAGTGTTGGTGAAGGGTGTTTGGGGGGAGGTTCTCTTAACAGCCAGAACTCTAAACAGATGGTATATGAGATCAGGAGATATATTTAATATTATATTATTTATTTATTAATAAATAAATAAATAAATAAACAAATAAACAAACAAACAAACAAACAAACAAACAAACAAACATACATATATATATATAAAAATCAGAAAATGCCCAATTAGCACAATCTAAGACATATTTAAATGTCAACAGCAACATTTACAAGCATTCTTAACAATTTAAGTTATTTTTTGTGCAACTACTCTGGGGTGTAAATATTTTTAATCACCATATGGAAGCGAGTTCATCAGACTACGGGATGGGGGGGAGAAAAAAAAAAGAAGAGAAAGCTTTCCTGTGGATTTTAAACCCAATGCTGGAAACCCATGATCTAATAAAATTATGTCTTCTAAACTTCAGTACTTTGCTATTATGTTTTAATGCATATTAATATTATTTAATATTATTACATACTACTGATCGGAACGTCATAAGTTCAAACCCCAGCACCACCAAGCTGCCAGCACCACATAACCCTGGCATTTTAGCCGACTTTGGAGCTCTATTTCTGGTTAAAATTATGCATCAGGCACTGCTACAGAGCTCGTTATGTTTCAGTCGATCATTTCCCCCAGGTCAGAGACTTTGTTTATTCAATCACATTTTTGGGAGAATTTCTACATTTATTCATTTATTCATTTTTACGATATTGTGACCATATGCGACGGGTTGGCACCGCGTCCAGTGTGTCCCCCACCGTGTACCCGCAGGATAGGCTCCAAGCTCCCCGCGACCTTGTGTAGGATAAACGGTAAAGAAATGGATGGATGGATATTATGACCTTGTAGTACATTTTGTTTACAATATTAAAACCTCTGTTCATAGCACTTTGGATAAAAGTGTCTGCTAAATGAATAAATGTAAATGTAAAGATGTCAGAGTTAAATAAACTCATTGGGCTTATAACATGCCTGCATTAGTGTGTTGTCATCCCTCATATAATGTCTACAATTATGCTTGGTCAGCCTGGTGCTGCTAAACAATGCTGTGGTTTGTGGGGTTTTTTTTTTTGTTGTTGTCCGCAATCAGCACATGCTGAACTCATGACATTTTGCACCATAGCCATATTTCCTTCTCACTGAGCTTCTACTCCCATAATACTTAGCCTATTGTACTGTGACAAGAGGTGAACAAATCATAAACTCATTAGCTAGCCCGCTGGACAAGTGTAAACTCCAGTGTGCTTACCAATCTTATGTTTTGTTTGCTGGAAACCAAACTGACTAGACCTAGAAGTAGTAGCAAACATAATGTAATAAAATACGGTGAGATAGTTCAGTGTATTAATGCAGACAAAGAGAAACGAATGACTAATATAGTCATGTGCCTTACTGACAAAAAAAAAAACAAAAAAAAAACCCTCATCAATGTTTCAGCTATGAGATGTGATGTTCTGTCCCCGCATCGCACATAAAACATATTATTCGAGTCTGGATCACGTCTTTATTTCTTTCAGACATGTTTAAGTTTCTACTTTGTGCTTTTTCCAGCTTCCTCAATGTTTTCACACACCTGAAAAGATTATGTCATTCATACACACAAAGTAAATAAATAATATATATATATATATTTTCACTCTACGATCAGGTGGTGGGATTTTAGAAGC
The DNA here is from genome assembly GCA_024331685.1 of Stegophilus panzeri. Classification (NCBI taxonomy): domain Eukaryota; kingdom Metazoa; phylum Chordata; class Actinopteri; order Siluriformes; family Trichomycteridae; genus Stegophilus; species Stegophilus panzeri. The sequence goes on from JANDJT010000050.1 coordinate 14,243,261, forward strand.
ATCACACCTGCATCACACCCCCGTGAAACGCAATACTTTTAAACCCACCCACCAAAGGAAAGCTTTTGCTTGACAAAAGTCCACAGGATGTAAGGTTGTCCATTTATTCTGGTTGTTGGACCAACTTGTCTATCAGGCAACTATGAATTAAAAAAAAATAATTACTAGACAAAACATTCGCTTCTCCCAGGCAACTTATTTGTCCACCCTTGATTAACTACAATCTGAACCTGTTAAAATATTGATGAAACTAATGAAACGAAAATAACTGCGAGCCTAACAGTGAGCTCATAAAAGCAAGAAGCTACACGATTTACACAGTGTTATGTTTGTGAACTTCACAATCATTATAGGAAAAACATCAAACAGCCAAACACAAGAAGTAAAAGGGGAGGATGGGAGATGTTTTTAAACTCCAATAGTCATGTCATGTACAGTACATATCAGTGACTCAATGCCTGAGGTTTGTGCAGAGACAAAAGTGGTACTGTATCCAAGTTTGATGGCTCCTGAATAAAATTGAAAGCAAACAAGGATAGCCCATGGTGTGACTTCACATAAACATCTCTTTCTTTGCTAGACACTTAGGGTGTTTTCATACCTAGTGTGTTTGGAGGGCTAAAACGAACTCTAAGCGGTTCAGCGTGTATATGTAAACAATCCGAGTAATCTCAGACCCCCCCGCCCCCCCAAAAGGACCCAAATGCGAACCGTACTCAGACCAACTCCAGAGGTGGTCTGAGTACGGTTTGTTTGTGGGTCCGTTTGTGGTTCGATTTATTCATGATTTGTGAATGCAATGAGGTCCCGGTCCACTCTGCGTTTCGTTTCGACATGTGTACCTGGAGGCTTATCGTACCTGCAGCCATGTTCCGTCACAAAACTTTTCACCATGTCAGGTCGCGGGGTCATGTGGCCTTAGGAGGAGAGCTGTGCACTTCTTGTAATTTGGAAAGAGGATTGCATTAAACTGCAAAAATCCTCAACACATAAGAACACAAAAGTGTTTCTTTTGTTTTTTCAAAAAATGAAGGAAAGAAGCTAGAACAGAACAGCGCTACAATGCCGGGTAAAAGTTAAAAAAAAAACAAAAAAAAAAAAACAACTGCGACAGAAATACATAAACACGCGTGACAAAATGGACAAAAGTGGAGAGTCCGCAGAAATGAAGGATTCCTGTCCCTTCTATGATGACTTGGATGAAATTTTGGGTGCAAGCTGGGGTCTGAGGTCACTTCATTACTGAGGACTTTTTAAAATGAACTATATGTGAAAACACCCTTACATGACTTACAAGAGTCTCGTGTCCTTTGCAAGAGACTCTTTGCGTCCGGGTGGATGATGCTAATGAACGACTACAGGTTAGGAGCTTCAGGTAATGTTCACATCAAACAGCAAAACGCAGAAACGTGTGATCTCAGTGACATTAATCGTGGCATGGTTGTTGGTGGGCTGGTTTGAGTATTTCAGAAGCTGCTGATTTCCTGGTATTAACAGTCTATAGAGCTGACATAGATTGATGCAAAAAAAAAAAAAAAAAACAATCCAGTGAGCAGCTGTTCATCAACATGCCTTGTTGATGAGAGGAGAATGGCCAGATTGGTCCAAGCCAATAGGAAGGCTACTCAAATAACCACTCTTTACAACCACTGTGAGCAGAAAAGCATCTCGGACAGATGGGCTACAACAGCAGAAAACCACATCAGAATCCAGTCCTGTCAACCAAGAACTGAATCAAGAACAGTGGGCACAGGTTCACAAAAACTGAAGCGCTGAAGATTGGAGGGGAGAAAAAAAAAAAACCCTAATGTTTTTCCAATCTTCAGCCGTCTGCTTTGTGTTGGGTCACATTACAGATGATTGCTGTACAGTTATCAATTATTTATGATGGATCCTCTGCTATAATGACAAACTAATAAAACTTTTACTATTATTATTATTATTTTTTTTTTTCTCCCATAAAATTGTTTCCAAAGTTCCATTACAAACATATAGGGGAGTTACACCCACAACACATTGTTACATTTAATTCTTTCTAAGGACATGGGTCAAATTCAAATGGCACGGTAATGAACATTTATTTGGCTCAGAAAACACACACGGCTAATCAACACCAGCTCTTCTCCAGCTGCGTCCTCGCTTCCTGCCAGGGAGCATCTGTCTTCCGGCGCTGGCACATCCTCGACACATTCTCACCCCTTGCACTCCAGCTTTGTTTTTATTCACCAACTCAATTCAAGACTATTCCTCAGACCCTTCAGAAATCATTTCAATCTCTGTCTCTGCTTCGGTCGACACTGACGAGACAAAGGACTCTCAAACTGTTAGCAGCCATGAAGCTCTTCCAATGTTAAATAAATCCCCTTATGATCATAGCACAGATTTATATTAGGGAATAATCCAATTATTCGCAAAAGCCAAACCACAGTTACACCATGTTAAAATGTAGACCACGACCTACACAAACAAATACTAACAACGTTACTATGGGTCGATAATGTTCTCTGCCATCGCAATGTCATTCATATATACATACAGATCTCTCCAAAAGTATTGGAACAGCAAGGCCAGTTCTTTTGTTTTTGTTATGTTTAAAATAATAATAATAATAATAATAATAATAATAAAAACATAATGATGGTTCTTTTACTTTCACACTATCCAGTGTTACCCAGATGAGGATGGGTTCCCTTCAGAGTCTGGGTCCTCTCAAGGTCCCCTCTTCCTCATATCATCTTAGGGAATATTTCCTTGCCACCGTCGCCACTGGCTTGCTCAATAGGGATTAATCCACACACTTAAAATCTGTATCCTGTGTTTATATGATCTGAGACAATATCCACTGTGAAAAGCACTATACAAATAAAATTGAATTGAAAAAGATATACACTTGGGTTTAAGACATTTGGGTTTGAGGTCAGAATATGACTGAGACGACAGATCAGAAGTATAGCTTTCATTTCCTGATATTTACATCTAGACATGTTGAACAACGTAGAACATGGCACCATTTTTTTTTTTTTAACCCATCCACTTTTCGAGTGATCAAAAGTATTGGAACATGTAACTGAAAACCCCCGAAAACAACATCCATGTGACATCACCAACAACCTCCACAGTGCAGGGGTGAAGACATCACAGTACACCTTTTGAAGCAGACTTCGAGAGCAGAAATATAGAAACCATACCACAAGATGCAAACCATGAATTCAGAAGTCTACAGAAACATTGTGTCTGCCAATTTAAACAGAAATGCATGAATGTATATGACAAAACTAATAATTTATATTATATATATATATTTTTTTTTTTGTCATATACGTTCATGCTCATTCATTCATTCATTCATCCTCTAACCGCTTTATCCTGGTTTAAGAAGAAGACTATCTTTTCTCCTCCAAAATAAAGCACTTTTTTTTTTTTTTTTCTTATTCTCAAAACGGTGAAGAAGAACCAAAAATGTCACACTTCTGACACTAAAGACTACTGAAAATGAGTGAAACAACACACACCTTAACACTTAACACACGTCATGCTGCACATTCTGCTGATTTGCCCCGTTTTGCCATTTAGGTTGATAAATAGGCTATGTTTTATTTTAAAAAATCATTATATCCAGGCTGTTTCTACAGGCTAATCAATGAGAGATGACAGTAAATATCCTACGAACAAGAGAAAACTAGAGTGTACACAAACCATAGCCCTTCACCATCATTAACACAGAACACAATCACACAAGGCTGGGAAATATTCCTAAAGTTATAGTGTGACTTCTGAGGGACAGCTTTGTGTTCAACATTCTTGGGAGAAAACGCGAAACGTGTTAAAATGTTAAAATGATTTGGTTTAAAGTTATGCAGGTCACAAGACACTTGTATATAAAATAAATAAATAACAAGTGTCTCGGAGTGAAACAGAAAATTAACGGACTATTCTGAAGTTCACTCGAGTTGAAATACAAACCACACAATAGATTATAATGTTTGGGTCATTTTACATTGTGGAGTATTTACACAAATAGTTATAAATTCACCAGATATTATTATCATCATCATTATTAAAATGTGTTTAATTCAATATTCGGAGACAATGTTAAAACTTTGACCGGATGAACGTGTTATATATTTTGAACACAGGATTTAACCGACCAGCTGGCATTAGAGACCTTAATCTGCAGTGTCCCGGTCCTAAATGACTCCTTACTCCCTACACCAGCGCACTTCATAGGCTTTGAAATACTAGCTTCTAAACCATATGCAGTGTACTATATTTAAAAACGTAAGTAAATTGAGATTCACCCAGACTCACTCACTCACTCACCAGCCCATATTCGTCGGTTAGCTGCAGTTTTAGTTGACAAGGCTAGCTGTCAGCGCTGCTCCATAATCCAATCCTAGCATAAATGCTACCGTTAGCTAATGAAGGTCCAGGATTTGAGACGCTGTGCTGAACTACATCCAGCGCGGATTTTCTTACCTTTGTGAGAAAGGTGTAAACTTGTAAAGAGGTCGTCAGTGTCCCGCTGGGAAGACTTTCTGGGACTTGTTTTCTGTGTGCAGGAGAGGCGTTATTCAAACATTCGTACGCACCGGAGATCATAAACGCTTCGCCTCGCTGAGAGGAAGGACTCGTACACTGACGTCAGGGGCGGAAACACAACGAGGGAATCCGTGTTCCTAATGACGAAAGCCTTTGAACGCACCACGTGATCTAGCGCTCTAGCACTGAACTTCCAAAAAAAAAGAAAAAAAAAAAAAGAGAGGGCTAGGACAAAAGACCCCCCCCCCCCCCCACTAACGATCTGTGTTAATTGTTAGTATTTTGTCTTCTGGGAGACATCTTATTTAGCGTCTAAATGGAAAAAAAGATCTTTAAACAAAATAATAACAACATCCTGTTCAAAAGTTTACACCCCCTGGCTCTTAATGTATTGTGTTGCCTTCTTGCGCATCAGTGAATGTTTGCACCTTTTGTAATAGTTGTGTACGAGTCCCTCAGTTGTCCTCAGTGTGAAAAGATCTGAACAACATTATAGCCGCTGTTGGAAAGGGGTCAAATATGCAGAAGATGCTGTAAAAGCAAATAATGTGCAGGACCTGGAGGATTTTTCTGAAGAACAGTGGGCAGTTATAACTGCTCAGAACAAACAAGGGACTCATGACCAACTATCACAGAATATAAAAACAGTCGTAGACTGTTACCAAAACAGACATTTTGGTAACAGCACATCCAGGTTACAACACACAGTATTAAGAATCAAGGGTATGTAAACTTTTGAACTGGTTCATTTGTGTAAATTCAGTCATTATTGTGTCTTGTGGACTATCTGTTAAATGTTATGTGAAATAGCTTATTCAGGGCAGGACTAAATAAACAACAAAATACAATTTTTTATAATCCTTATTATTTTTTAAAAATGATTAACATTTAGCAGATTCTGCAAGGCGTATGTAAACGTATGACCTCAACTGTATACATAGCCAAATGGGAACCACATGCTAACATTTTGTGGAGAAATGTTAAGTGTTTGTTTTGTGATGGTTGGCTTTAAAGTGATCAAATCTAAACTTTATACTAACAAAATTATTCTAGTTTCTACATCTGGAAATATGTCTAACAATATTGAGATCCCAGATTTACTTCACACCCAAATATGAATAATCTGGCTCATGTTGTTCTGGTTGAGCAAATTATTAGACTCTGTATGTTTATTATAATCCTACACAACACACAAAAAAAGCATCTCGATCATATTGTAAACACATACAGTTTAACAAATTGAATACAAAGTGTAAATACATATAGCCTACAATATAGACATATACAATGTACTTATTATACATTTGCTACGTCCAAACTGTACAGAACACTATGCCATGGTTGTGTTACACAATATTTATTGTTTGGGACGTGGCGTAGTCACTGAACATGCGTACAATGTTTCTATTGTACGCTGGTGGTCATCTACAGTACTACACTATTTTCATTCAGTTTTTTTTTTTTTTTTAATTTTTATTAATCTCACTCAGTGCCACAGACCATAAAAAAAATATGAAATCAATACATAATAGATTCATATTTGTTTCATTTATTATCACTGTCAAAATTAGTTGAAATCCTTAATTTTACAAAAATGTAAAAACCACAATAAACATACTATTGTACACAATATTGCACAAGTTAAAAAGTGTGAAAACTTCAATGTGGTTTAAAGGAAACGTCCAACATTTTTCTCACGCAAGCAAACTTCTGAATGCTTCACAGTGTATTGTTTGTTATTACAGTGTGGTGTTATTATTATCATTATTATTTTTTTTTTTTTGAAATACTGATTTCTAAAATGAAAACATGACACAAAAAAATGACTTCTAAGTTTAACATCCAAGTCCATGGGTTATTTCAAGAATTAATTTGAAGTACTTTAATATAATTACCATTTAACCTTAAAACCATTATCCACCTTTTCCTGGTCAGACTTGCTTCAGTGTTCCCAGCGAGAGATGCAATTTAGGAGACAATCAACAGGATCAGGCTCAAAGGGCTTTTGAAATTTCTACTAAAATAGACTGGGCAAAGTTAGATTCCTGTTAGAAAAGTTAAAAATCTGAAGTAAAAAAAATGTAAAAGCAATTATTTCCTTAAACAATTAATCAAAAATAACTACTATTTCAAGTGTAAATCAGTTCTAAAAGCCAGTGTCTGTCATATTCCTCTACAGTCATGTTCATAAAAACATAGTTAACAAAGTTAGATAATATTCTGTAAATTCTGATAGAAATTATGTCCAGATTGGAAAGAACCGAATCTCCATTAGTCCCTCTTAATTTCTTGGCCGTTGATATCAGCATGTACTTGAGCTGGAATCTTCCAGTGCTGGAATTTCACGCTGCTTTTACGGTATGCAAAACGGAAAATGTCAGCTACAAACACCCACGACAATACATACATGGCCACGCCACCACACTTGATAATGAACTTTGGCCTGGGTGAGATCAGCTCGCAGTACAGCATGGCGCCGCCCACGAATACTCGCATAATAACAAACAAGAACACGAACAGGATGTCCACCAAGTCGCCCAGGAAAGTGTTGTAGCGGCCAGAGTGCTTCAGGAACCAGCGGGTCTGTAGCAGCGGGTTGGTGATCTCGCTGCCAAAGATCACGGCGCAGGACTCGATGCCCGACTCACCCAGCCACAGGGTCAACAGAATACCCAGAATGCTCATGGTGTGGTGGGCAAGCATTACCAGACCCTCAGTCTGGAAGTACACGCACCAGGCCATGTCGAAGATGAAGTAGCCTAGACTGAGCACCATTGCTGTGATTTGGACAGGGGTGTTCTTTGTGCCTGGAAATTATTTTCCAAAAAAACATTATAAAAAATTGTTTTTACATTGTTTTACATTTCCTGCGCTAATTCATGCATGTTAATGTGAAAGTCTATTTGCATAAATCTTCTCCTGTAAAGCAATCTCACACGCTATGTATGATATATATTTCAAAATACTGTCAGTATTATGCCGTTCTCTTTTATTAACCTTAAAACATTTAACACAGTCAACACAACCTAGATATCCATTCTTGGTTTCTTTAAACTGTAAACGTGAGTTCTGTAAGGATCAATTCTTGAACTCATTCTATATAAATGAAATGAGGAAAAGACTGTAAAGCAAACGTCATATAATCCTTCAATACAAATTCCTGAAGAAAAGCTTTTTTTTCATAGCCATTTTATGTTATAAACTTAGCATAAAAGTTCTCCACCTATAAGCCTGCCTATCTCTACTACCATATATATATCTACAATTAAGAAAAAATCTCCAGAAAAATCAAATGTCAATCCAATAATCAGTCTTGGTTACATGTGTACGGTTGTTATGCAAGGTTAATCTATAACGTATTGGAGTTTTTACCTGGGTAGGTGAAAGGCCATGGTCCATCTATGTAGCCTATGTATGCAGTTATACACACTGCTAGGATGCCATGAAACAGTGTGACCAGCCGACAGTTCCATTCATAGCCACAAGAGCCGTTTGTGTAACACAGCAGCGCATAAAGAGCAATCCACCCAGCCAAGCAAACACCTACTCCAAGAACCAGCAGCGACATCTTTGAGCTGTGGGCTGAGATTTTTAATAAATAAATATCATTCAGATTTCTTCTTGCTAAATCCAAGAATGTCAACATCAAAACTTACTTACAGAGAGACTTTTTTGAGACTTCTAAACTGTCAAAGCTTTATACAATCTCACAAATACCGGAGAGTCCTACTCAGACCACTCAAACCACTCCCATGTGTGCATGTGTGTAGGAACACAGTAGTGTTGCACATCAGGGATTGAGAAACGCTTAAGATCTGGCTCATTTCAGCATGTGTCAAAGACATTTAGACCAAAAGTAACTATGGCAGGACAGGAGCGAGTCTCACATACCAACAGCTACATGCCCCAGTCTGAATGACACAGGAATTGAATAACATTGTATTATATTATATTATATTAGCTATAGAGACAGAAATGTGCATATTATAATAGTATAAACATTATCATAAACAGTACACTCATGATCATTATATTATTATAATATTAATATATTATTATTATTATTATTATTATTATTATTATTATTATATTAATATTAGACCTGCTTCTTCTTTAATACTCTAATGAGGGCAGGAAACCATTTGCACAGAAATTACATACAGTGATTTATTTGTTCTCAGATTGTACACAAATCTATCAAGCCTATATATTTTTACATTCATTATCAATATAACTAGTAATGTAAACAGTCCTCTTGACAGCTAGTTTGTACTAGTTTACATGGAGGGTGCGCTTTTACTATTATCTACACCTCTAACTGCTAGAACATTCAAGAAATAAATTCAAATGGCCTGCTTTTTGGAAACCCTCACCAACCTGTACATAAATACAGCCATCCTTTAAAAGCAATAATCACCTGAATTACATTGTAGCTCGGTGGCTTCGCAGTAATGGCCGTGTCCGCCTGTGTCCGGGCCTCATCATCTATCACCGCCTTCCGCTCCCGCATCTCCATGGAGACGGCGCGCGAGTCACCGCCTAACAAAAGCCGCATTCGTGCATAGCAGAGAAGCCAGAAGAGGCCTGAAGCCCCGCCCACACGTCTGAAAACAACAGCGGCCCCTGGTGGCTGGGAAACTCTACTGCACTTTCCTACTGTACTGTTCATTCTTTTCTTTGTTGCTTTTTTTGTTAACTGAGTTTCAATAAAGTACAACAAAGACATCAAAAACTACAATAATAATAATTAAAAAAACACGTAGATGGGGGTTGGCTAACATTTATAGAAATAAGTTGAAAGAATCACATACAGATAAGAATGCAGCAGCACGCCTCATCTTCAACCAGCCCAAGAGAACCCATGTCACACCCCTCTTCATCTCCCTCCACT
>JANDJT010000050.1:14266130-14276593 GCA_024331685.1 Stegophilus panzeri
TAAACCAAACACAGAATTCCACAAAAAGAACATCATACCTATGGTCAAGCATGGTGGTGGATGTGTGATGGTGTGGGGATGCTTTGCTGCTTCAGGGCCTGGGTAACTTGTAATAATTGAGGGAAACATGAACTCTGCTCTGTACCAGAAAATCCTAAAGGAGAATATCTGGTCTTCTTGAGTTCAAGTTGAAACTCAAGCGCAAGTGGATTATGCAGCAAGACAATGATCCAAAGCATAGGAGTAAATCCTAGTCCTAGAAGTAAGTGAAAGACGGATCTCCAGTTATCGGAAGTGTTTGGTTGCAGTTATTGCTGCTAAAGGTGGCACAGATTTTAAGTTTAAGGGGGCAATTAATTTTTCCACATTGGTAATGAGTATTGGATAACTTTTAAATTTTTTCTTCAATAAAAAATAAAAACTATATTGTGTGTTTACTGAGGTTGCCTTGATTCTATGTTGTATTTCGTTTGAAGATACAGACAAAATCAGGATGGGGCAAATACTTTTTCACAGCCCTGTATATTCTTCATGCCTGACAGATGGAATACAGTACGGTGACTAAAACTACTAAAGAAGTAAACTAGACTATATCAGTAATGCTGCTGTAGAGCTATAACAAACATTCTGACACAAAAACAGCCTAAAGCAACAAAATGTTTTTTATTTTTTTGTTTTTGTTTTTTTTTTTATATAAAGACTGTCAGTTTTTATAACAAATCATTAGAATTTTTCTTCAAAGGAATTCTTTTTCGCATTTGAATATTAATGTGTCTGTTGTTTTATGCTGCTACAAACAGAATAAATATTAGCCTCAGAGCTACACCATGAATTCATTATGCATATATCATAGAATATGAACATGGTGTTTTTTCCTAAGCAAAAAAAAAACTCCAAAAAGAACTTTTAAAAGAAACTTTAATAATTCTGATTTGTTAATTTATTTACAGCTGGGTTGGTGGCTTTCTGTTAACTACACAGGCTGTAATAGAATGCTGTAGAGTTTATGTAGTGCACTATACACTGATCTGCTGTAACCTTAAAACCACCTACCTAATATTGTATAGGTCCTATATTTATAATATTGTGTAGCCAAAACAGCTCTGATCTGTCGAGGCATGGACTCCACAAGACCTCTGAAGGTATGCTGTGGTATCTGACCCCAAGCCTTTAAATCCTGTATGTTGCGAGGTGGGACCTCTGTGGATCAGACTTGCTTGTCCAGCACATCCCACAGATCACAGATGCTTGATCGGATTGAAATTTGGGGAATTTGGAGGCCAAGTCAACACCTTGAACTCTTTGTCATGTTCCTCAAACCAGTCCTGAACAATTTCTGCAGTGTGACAGGGCACATTATCCCACTGAAAGAGGCCACTGCCATTAGGGAATACCGTTGCCATGAAGGGGTGTACTTGGTCTGCAGCAATGTTAAGGTAGGTGGTAGGTGTCAAAGTAACATCCACATGAATGCCAGGACCCAAGGTTTCCAGCAGAACATTTCCCCAGAGCATCACACTGCCTCTGCTGGCTTGCCTTTGGCCCTGGTCAAAGTCTTTGCCCTTGCAAGCATTTTTCCTGCTTCCAACATATCAACTTTGAGAACTGACTTTTCACTTGCTGCTCAATATATCCCACCCCTCGACGGTGCGATTGTAACAAGATAATCAATGTTATTCACGTCACCTGTCAGTGGTTTTAATGTTATGGCTGATCATTGTATATTACAGGTAATGTAATTTTTAGGTCACATACTTGTACCATAAGACCTCTGTTATTGATCAATTTTAATTTTGCCAAATAGTTTAGGAAATGAATCAACAGACTTGCATTAGGCAACTTAAAGTAGGACATGGAATCTTAAACACTTAAATGTGTGTTGTTTTTTTTTTTTAACTGTAGATCTATTGTATCTCCATTTGTGCATCTTTGTTTAGTTTTACCGAACCATGGAGAAGCCACTTAGAGACTACTTCATGGAGGAAGTAAACCTTTTTTAAATAAATGTAGCTAGCAAACCAGAACAACTAGTCACAAAGGAAGTACACTCAGTCAATGAAATGTCTGCATGTGGGTGCTGGGTTGCTGAACTTTTTATTGATCAGTTTTACTAGATATTTGTTTTTAACATTTTAGCCCTTTCAGTTGTAAGCTCTAGGTTCCAGGTTAATGTTTGATACTGATGTATGTGTTCAGGTCCAATCATTACACTGGAATCACTGGGCAGCGCTGGAACTCAGTCCAAACTGTCGCGTAGGAACTGGCTGCGTCTCTTCAGACAACCAGCCGTGTGGTGAGATAAGAACCTGCACAATGACTGAAAACTGAAGTGTGTGTGTGTGTGTGTGTGTGTGTGTGTGTGTGTGTTATTCTTGTTGGGGTTTACTGTTGGTGAGATTCAGAGCACAGGGCCAAAGAAGGGTGTGCATGTGAGAGAGAGAGAGAGAGAGAGAGAGAGCGAGATCTTTAGTCATGTGAAAGCTAAACAAAAGCTGTAATGACATGTCTATTTACTTATCACTCCGAAGCAATAAAAGTCCTGTTTGCAAAGTTTGCATTAGCTATGCTAACATTTCTCCTTCATTAGATACAGATGGTATTTACCCATTTTGTGTTAAAGACCAGATCTGGCCAAAATACAACAGAATGATTGTTTTTAAAATATGTGGAATTATATTTGTATCAAATATGAGACATTTGGATATCATGATCTTGTGATATGACTAAGCAAAAAGTAAGCACATTTCCTTATTTGCTATATAATTATTATGTTTCATGTTATCTCAGTGTAATTAATATGAATATTTCAGTGATATGGTGACATTGAGTTTCTTACTCTTCTCTCTCTTTCTATCTCTTCCTCCACCAAACCCCTGCGTGTGTGCGTTTGCTGTCTCTCAGTGCGGTCATTATTACACACCTGTGCACTGCTAGCACCTTCTTCACCCTGTTGTCGTGGCTGCCGACTTTTTTCAAGGACACCTTCCCTGATTCCAAGGTAAACCTTGCTGCCCTGAGGGGAGGTACAGGTGCATTTCAGAAAATTAGAATTTCGTGGGAGAAGTAAAAAAATTTTCCCCGTAATTTAATTTAAAAAATTGAACTTTCATATATTCCAGATTCATTATACATAAAACACATTAAATATTTCAAGACTTTTTTTTAAATCTTGATGATTACGGCTTACAGCTCATAGAAATCACAAATCCAGTATCTCAAATTAGAATATTAGTATTAGAATAAAGAATATTTATATATATAATACAGAAATGTTGACCTTCTGAAAAGTATTTTAATTTATGCACTCGATATTTGGTCAGGGCTTTAATCCTTTTGCACGAATTTCTGCATCAATGCGGCATGGCATGGAGGCAATCAGCCTGTGGCACTGCTGATGTGTTTGTTATGGAAGCCCAGGTTGCTTTGATAGCGGCCTTCAGCTCGTCTGTATTGTTGGGTCTGGTGTCTCTCATAGATTCTCTGTAGGGTTCAGGTCAGGCGAGTTGGCTGGCCAGTCAAGCACAGTAATACCATGCTCAGCAAACCAGTTACTGGTAGTTTTGGCACTGTGAGCAGGTGTCAAATCCTGCTGGAAAAGGAAATCAGCATCTCCATAAAGCTCGTCAGCAGATGAGAAAACACAGTGGACCAACACCAGCAGATGACCTGTCACCGCAAATCATCACTGACTGTGGAAAGTCACACTGGACTTCAAGCAACTTGGATTCTGTGTCTCTCCATTCTGTGTCTCTCCACTTTCTGTTCCTCCAGACTCTGGGACCTTGATTTCCAAATGAAATGCAAAATTTACTTTCATCTTCCCCATGATTGTGGTTGTGTGTACTGAACCAGACTGAGAGATTAAAGGCTCAGGAAACCTTTGCAGGTGTTTTGAGTTAATTAACTGATTAGAGTTCTTCACAGGTCGACATTTCTGTATTATAAATTCTTTATTCTAATATTTTGAGATAATGGATTTTTGATTTCCATGAGCTGTAAGTCATAATCATCATGATTAAAACAAAAAAAGACTTGAAATATTTCACTGTATGTGTAATGAATCTAGAAAATATGAAAGTTCTACATTTTGAATTAAATTATAGAAATAAAAGTGAACTTTTTCCATGATATTCATTTTTTGAGATGCACCTGTAAACATGTTTTTGTGTGGTAATAGGGTATTAACATCATTCCCTGTTGTCCAAATAATGGCCCCCTGTCCCATAATGAATGGGGAAATTCCATTTAAAATGTATGTTTTACAGTCTATATTACAAAAATGCAGTACAGTCTATATTACATGCATTACTGTCATACAAGCCCCCTTTCCCTTTTTTTTTTTTTTTTTTTTTTTTTTTTTTTTTTGGTGATTTGAATCCCTCCACTGCCTGATTGCAAAGAAAAACAAAAACACAGTTACCCCGTGAATTCATGTTCTTTTAAATCTGCTCATGTCGGGTATGTGTATGCAAAATACTACATAATTATATATTGCCATTTTATCTATAAACAGGACAATAGAAACCTAACTCAGGACAGTGAGCTCTGGACTATGGAAGTCCTAAATGACCGATTTATTTATTCATTCATTCATTCATTCATTTATTTATTTTTTTCCCTCGTTTTTTTGTGATCTCGACATAACAAAAAGCTGTTCTCTCAGAGCGTAATTTTATCATGAGAAAATCTTGCGTCTTGTGAATGGATCTGGTGTTGCATACATGTTGGTGTAATCGCCATCATAAATGTAATAATTGCCCGCTGTAGAGATGGATTTATCTTCGCATTAAGAGAGTGGGGTGTCCCCTTTTCATGTGTCGGACACTAACGTGGAAGTTGTCAGTCACTGATAGACATAGAGCTGTTTCAGCTTGAGTGAGTCCCCTGATCAAAGTAAAAACGAATTGGTTCATCCATGATGCTGGGGGATTGCGCTGAGCTTTTGCTATCTCCAGAACAATAAAAAAAACAAAACCATGTTATGTCGAGTACACAGAAAAACTCGTGATCACGAGAAAACAAGAAAGAAAGAAAAAATAATGCATAGCCACTTGGGGCTTCTGTACTGAACAGATATTGTCGAATAATTAAGGAATATTTGTGTGCATTTATAGAAAATTAGTCAGCGATGAAATTCATTATTTTTATATCTCACAGCACATGCTTTATTCCTCTCTGCCAATGAATAGTTATTGATTTCATTAATCAAAAGCACATACTTTTTATGTGTTTATAGTTGCGTTTAATTTGGTGGAAAGACTGTGATTGCAGTCGTTTCTTCCCTTTCTCTTGAAGTTAACATAATGGGGAAAAAATACAGAGCCCGCAAAAGCACAAATTCCTCTGTCCTGAAGATTTTGCTGTGGTAGAAACCACAAGAGCAGCTTTATGTCTGACCGTTATAGTTATAGAGCACTGACAACTCATTCCATGAATATTAAATAAATGTCTTGTTACTGAAGGATTCACCATTTGTATTTTTTTTTCCAGGGTTATTTATTTATTTATTTATTTATTTATTTTAAATTTTTTTAACAAATCTGTTTTTTATTATTAATAATAGTAGGCTATTATATTAGGCCAGAGCCATATCTCCCTGCAGTTCTTGCCTTGTTTCTCACAGAAGCTAAGCAGTATGTGAATGGGAGACCTCCTGGGGGAAAATCTAAGGTTGCTGCTGAAAGTGGTATTAGTGAGGCCAGCAGGGGGCGCTCACCATGTGGTCCGTGTGGAGCCTAATGCCCCAGTATAGTGATGGGGACACTATACTGTAAGAACCACACTGTCTTGCAGATGAGACGTTAAACCAAGGTCCTGACTCTCTGTGGCGAAATTACCCCATTGGCCCTTATCCATCATGGCCCCCTAATAATCCCCGTCTCTGAATTGGTGACATCACTCTCCTCTCCTATCCACCAATAGCTGGTGTGTGGTAGCCATTCTGGTGCACCATCCAGGAGGATGCTGGTGGTGGTCAAGGAGATTCCCCCCACCCCTATACACTGTTAAGCGCATTGAGTGTTTAGAAAAGTGCTATATAAATGTAACTATAACTGTAATATTAGGCTATTAGTCTGCAGGACAAGTTTAAATCAGGGTCGTGTTTCTTTCTATTATTTTTATGAAATGTAAAGAAACATCATCGCTTGTGACTACAGGTTGTCTTTTCTCTATTCCAATCATAATTGAAACATTATATTACTATTTATGGACATTGAACATCTAGGTAAATAATGTTTGTCATTCAGTGTTGAAATGCATGCAGAGGTACTGATGTACTCCTTGCAAAATTATCTAAATGACTAATTTGCTACCACAAAAATGATGACCATAACCTCGTCATTTACGACAGGTTTTAATGATCGTGGAAAAGTTACAGTTCCACTCGTTACTGTGTTAGACAACTGAACACAGTTAGTAATAGGTCTTATCCATTATTCTTGATTTTAGGATGATTAAAGTAAAGCTGTAAAAGTATGCTCCTTGACTGTGTATAATTATATGGAAGCATATGATTGTGGAATTTATTAATCAGGTATAATCATCAGAATCAGCTCAATTAGTTTATTTTGTTGGCAAGTTTCTCTTTAACTTAAACTAAAAAAAAAAGATGAAGATTTGGCAGGTGCTACATAAGTGCTTTTTATATAAGATTCCAGCAGAGGGTGCTGTCACATCACTGCTTATAATTGAGCTCATATTAATGTTGCATGTTAGTTATATGATTCTGAGAGTTGAAGCACGTGGTGTGTGTATTCTTAAGCTTCACAGAAGCTAAGCTTCCCATCTCAGCTCAGTTTCCCTATGACTAGTTTTAATGCTGCTCTGATCTCTCGGTCACATCGAGTCCCATTGATTTCTGCCTAGACTAAGACTTATACAAATGTGTGTGTCTACAGGGTTGGATATTTAATGTGATCCCGTGGCTTGTGGCCATTCCCTCCTCGCTGTTCAGTGGCTGTCTGTCCGATCACCTCATCAGCCAGGGTATGAAGCTGTACACTCGCACGCACATTGTTTTAGCCATGTAAAAAGTAGACGATAAACATTGTCTCTCTGAGCTGTGCCAGTAACTTGGCTTGTAATTAGCTCTACATATACAACAGAAGTTGTCTAGCTGTCACTGAGACTTTTCATTAATGTTAGGGTGTTGATTTTTACTGTGTCTTTTACTGTGCTGTAAATGTCTCCATAAACCTTTCTCAGTCTGTAGAATCTAACTCTCTCTGACTTCTGTGCATACTGTTCTGGGTTTTATTTATTTATTTTTTTGTCCGGCACTTGTCTCACACTGTTGTGTAATCTTGTGTACTGTTATGTGTTGCACCATGGTCCTGGAGAAACAAAAATATTTTTCCAATGTACAGTTGTGGTCATAAGTTTACATGCGCCTTGCAGAATCTGCAAAATGTTACCAATTTTTAAAAAAAATTAACATAAAAATTGCATTTTGTTTTATGTTTAATGTTGCACTGAATAAGCTATTTCACATAACAACTGTTTACATATAGTCACACCATAATAACTGCATTCATACAAATCAACCAGTTCAAAAGTTTACATATGCTTGTGTGTCGTTACATGGATGATCAGTGACTGTTTTTATGTTTTGTGATAGTTGTTCATGAGTCCCTTGTTTGTAATGAGCAGTTAAACTGCCCACTGTTCTTCAGAAAAATCCTCCAGGCCCTGCACTTTTTATTTGCTTTTCCAGCATCTTCTGCATATTTGACCCCTTTCCAACAGTGACTATATGATTTTGAGTGAGGACAATTGAGGGACTCGTACACAACTTTTACAAAAGGTACAAACATGCACTGATGCTCTAGAAGGCAACACGACAATGCATTAAGAGCCTGGGGGGAGAATGCAAACTTTTGAACAGGATGATCGGTGTAAATTATTTTGTCTTCTGGGAAACATGTAAATTTCTTATGTAGCTTCTGAAGGGTAGTACTAAAAGGGGCGAAAAAGATCTTTTAAACAAAATAACAATTTACTGCAATTTTTATGATTCCTTTTATTTGTTTAAAAAAATTAACATTTTTGCAGATTCTGCAAGAGGATTGACAAAAATCCACTTGACTTGAGTTTATCTCTGTTTTCTTGTAGGGTTTGACATTGCTTCAGTGAGAAAGTTAATGCAGGTAGG
This sequence comes from Stegophilus panzeri, assembly GCA_024331685.1. Taxonomy (NCBI): domain Eukaryota; kingdom Metazoa; phylum Chordata; class Actinopteri; order Siluriformes; family Trichomycteridae; genus Stegophilus; species Stegophilus panzeri. The sequence goes on from JANDJT010000050.1 coordinate 14,274,283, forward strand.
TTTCACACGTTCTTGTGTATGGACTTGTTATGAAATAGTGCAGAGATGTCTTCCTAATATTTGTATCTTTTGATTCTCTCTCTCACCATCTCTCTATCTTTCTCTTTCTCTCTCTCTCTCTCTCTCTCAGTTCTTTTCCATGGGTGTATCAAGTGTGTTCACGCTATTACTGTGTGGCACCAGTACATTCCCCATGGCTGTGGCCTTTGTGTCTGCTGCTATGGGCCTGACCACGTTCAGTCACAGGTAACAGTGCTGTTTTCGCTGTTAGAGTCGAATTCAGGGTTGAGTTAGGCGCTGATACCGTCACTGTACACATCAGTTATACTCTCAGTTGCGCCTGCGAGGTGAACGCTTACTGAAAACAGCAGTGGTTCTCGGTTCTGTGCTATTTTGACCATTTTTTTTTTTTTTTTTTTTTGTCCAATAACGACTTGAGTAAGGAGCAGTATTAAGTCCAGTGTCAGTTTCTTAATACAACCACAATATGTCACACTAAAATGTACGTTTTAGGCTGTTAATACACAGCAAATACGTTGAGGCCAGTATTAAATGCGTAAATATGACCTTAAGTAAATAGTATTGTCCACAACGTTATTTACGAGGAGATATAGCATCCTAATCAGAGACATTGCTCATCTTGGAGACAATTTTATATGGATTAAAAAAAAAAAAAAAAAAAAAAAAAAAAACTTTAAGTGAGCTGTAACTGCAGCAGATGAGTGCTCAGTCTGCTTATGCTTCAAACATTTTCTTTACAGGAGAGTGCATCAGTTAACCAAAACATTCAAATCATTTTATTCATTTGAGAACTCTCACACACACATTGTGTACATTGTGGACACAATGAACTGTTTGAGCAGAATACAATGCAAAATTGTTATTGTTAAATTAAATGAAATGTGCTTGCCATCCTTTCATTCATATAGACTGTATCATATGATTTAGAATTTTTTATTTTTTTAAATTTCCTCTTGCTTTTATGTTGCATCTGTCCCCTGATAGTCCTTCATGCTTAAAGGCAAGTGCTTGTGTTTAAAGGTGCTATTAAAAATGTTATTGGACGCCTTTCAAGAAAAATCTGCCTCCGAGGCACTAACCACACGCAGTTGATTTGCACGTGCCCAGACAATCGAATTCATCAGCTGCATAACTCGACTCTGAATACAAATACCTTTTGTATACATGACTGAGTCTTCTTCTGTCTCTGCAGTGGCGTATCCGTTAATGTTCAGGATCTTGCCCCATCCTGTGCTGGCGCTCTGTTTGGTATGTGCTGTCCTCTTTCCTTCTGTCTCACACTCTGCGAACTTTATGCAATAGACAGCCGATAGAAACAAGAACGTGCTGTTGTAAGTAATGTTTGTTTGTGTTTTCTAGGTGTGATGAACACGTGCGGTGCATTTTCAGGTAATCTTTCAGGCATTTGAAAAAATCTGTCATTTATACATTGGGGTTAAGTTAAAAGGCTGTACGAAAAATGGAAAGAAATATATCCATATGTAAACCTTTTTGCAGTAGAAATCATTTGGAATAATACGATTAAAATGATTGGAGCACGGTGGCTCAGTGGTTAGCACGTTTGCCTCGCATCTCCAGGGTTGGCGATTCAAATTTGACCTGCGTGCATGGGGTTTGCATGTTCTCCTCGTGCTTCATGGGTTTCCTCCGGGTACTCCGGGTTCCTCCCCCAGTCCAACAATGTGTGTTTTAGCTGATCGGCATTCCCAAAATGTCTGTAGTGTGTGAATGGGTGTGCGATTGTGCCCTGCGATCGGTCTGCACCTTGTCCAGGGTGTCTCCCGCCTTGTGCCCCGAGTTCCTTGGGATAGGCTCTATGCTCCCCCATGACCCTGTGTAGGATAAGCAGTACATAAAACGGCTGGATGGATGGAAGATTATTGAAGTTATTTAAAAGTTGTTAAAAGCATATTAAAATGCTTTAGGTGGAATTCCACATGATTTGGACTCTTTATATATGCTTTGAACTAACAAAACAATCTATTGGCTGTTAACTGTATAGTTTTATAGCTGTATATTTTTGGGGATGGCTTCAGGTGAACAGGATTAGTACTTTATAATGATTGCTCTGAAAAATACTATTTTCAAATATTTCTTCATTCAAAACGCATTCAAAGCCAATTTCAACTCTTAATTTTTGGTATTTCACTAGAAAGAAACTTTTTACAAAGAACGTTCCGAATTTGCTATTTGATAATGTAATTGTTAGCGCATGTACAGTGGGGGAAATAAGTATTGAACTTTTTTTTTTTTTTTTTTTTTTTTTTTTTTTTTTTTTTTTTTTAAAAAT
>JANDJT010000050.1:14276685-14289776 GCA_024331685.1 Stegophilus panzeri
CACAGGAAAAAAGTATTGAACACGCTAAGAAAAAGCAGTTCTCCAAGGCAAGTTAAGGCAAGGAACCAGCTGAAATCCGTAAGTAATTCTACCCCCTATCTGTGCAAATTAATATCAGCTGGGTTAGTAAATTGATGGTCTATAAAAAGGCTTTTTGTTACCAAGTTGTCACACAAGAAACATCCGAAATATACTGAAAAAAAATGTTGACGCGTCCAATACTTATTTCCCCCGCTGTATGTGGCACTGAGTGTAATTAGTGCCTTGTGTGTCTCAACAGGGGTGATCCTGGTGTATTTCTCGGGCTATCTGATCGAGACCACAGGGTCATGGGCGTCGGTTTTCGCCCTCGTCACTGTAGTGAACCTCTTGGGATTAGGAATGTTCCTGACGTATGCAGAGGCACGCAGGGTCGACATCGAAGCCATGAAGGGACGCTATCACAACATACACATCTGAACAAACAGAAAGGAAAACTGTTGTAATGGATGTGTTGTGCAGACTGGGACACCACAGAATTTGCAGGGACTGTCTGCACTATAATTTCCATACCTGCTGTCATGACTTCAGAGAGATCTGTGGCAGTATTGGCTTTATCAGTTCGGAACCCAGCTACACCAGTATTTCAGTATTAAGCTTTTCTTCCTGAGTGTCTTGCACTTAGGATGGGACAAGTTACTGACAGTATGAAGATTGTTGGTTATAGTAGTGTAGTCTATTATAAATTAAAGTAATATAGTAAAAACTGAAAACAATATCTAATGACTGCACATTTTGTTGAGCTTGACAAAACTCAGGCATCATCATTGTGATCATTAATATTATTGTCCGTGGAGGGTCCCCCCCATTGCTCTTGTTTACCATTTTACTCTAGTTTCATTTAATTCAATGGATGAAGCCTAAAGGCCAAATATTATCAAAGTTATTAAGAATGTTTCAATTCATATAACATTATGAATATTGCATGATGTCAAGCCCCTATATCATTCCCACGTTTCGTGACGCACATCTCATGCTTTCATACTTTTGTTCTTTGATCAAGTACTGTACCAAAGCCTCTACAAGCTGCTTTTGCAAAGTAGTTGATGTTTCCAGCAAAGTTGAGCACTTATTGATGAGGTTTGATCTTTCTAGGAAAGAAGTAGCTCTCTGTAGCTTTACAGCACTGTGTGGATAGAGGGACAGTTCCAGTAGGACAGGAAGTAGTGATAGTTAAATATTTAAGTGACAAAAAGTGCACAGTCTGCTTGGATGTTTTAAAGAGCGTCCTTTAAGTTTACCGTTATTGTTAACCATAGGAGTAAAGAGAATTTATATTTTACAAGTATTTATTTGACACTATCATCCAAAGTGCTTTAAGTGTAGACAGAGTACAATCCAAGTGCAGAGCTGAACACTTGTCCCGTGAAGTGTCTTGGTCAAGGAGCCAACGGTGGAATTCTGGGAATTTAAACTCTCAAACTTTTGGCCACTAGCACAGAGCCACCACTTCCCACCGTCACTGTTGAATGTGCATTTGTTTGTTGGTAGGAAAGTAAGTCTCCCCAGTATGGACAATATCGATTTGAAAAATCTTTATTGTAAGAACTGTGAATGTAACTTAGTATGTATATTTATTATACATCTAATAATATAATATATAATATCTGAAGAATTGTCAAAGGAATTGCTTCTATCTACATGTGTCTGATCATTTTACTTTAAAATATCAGACATGGTAATTGAAATTCCTGACAATACGAAGACATGAAGGTGATTTCTTATCTACACCAACACCATTTTTAAATTGTACAATTCAATTGTTGTAGCTTGTTTATTATATACTTATATATATTTACTACCTAAATATATAGTTATATTTTTCCCCCCTCTTTCTTTTCATTTTCAACCAAGTCTGATCAAGGAAACTTTCCTGTGGAGCTTTAGTTACCACATGTAGCTGTTTTAGGATGAAATATCACAAAGTAGCTTAGCTGTTTATTTGTTCAGTTACTCGAGGCCTGTAGTGAGATTATGGCAGGGTTTTTTTTTTTTGTTGTTGTTGTAGTTGTTGTTTGTTTGTGTTTGTTTGTTTGTTCGTTTTTTCTTTTTTTTTTTTTTTTTTTTTTTTTTAGCATATGTTCGTCTTATGTGGAAAAAACACCTTAACAACAATTTTGCTTAGTTTCTTGGTCAGAAAGCCTGAATGAATGATTTAAAGGGAGAGTTAATCAGATACGCTGAATCTTGCTGCATCATGCTTATCTCACGAAGCTGATTCCCACCAAGAATTTTTTTTTTTCAATATTGTTTATTGCAGCTGACAAGACTGTGCAGAAAAAACAAACAAACAAACAAACAAAACATGACATTCACAAAGAATTCACAAATGCAGTCTGTTGTTAATTTCTTATACATAGTCCAGAAAGAAGAAGAAGTAGTAGTAGTAGTAGTAGTAGTAGTGGTGGTGGTGGTGGTGGTGGTAATAATAATAATATTATTATTATTATTATTATTATTATTATTATTATTATTATTAACAATAATAATAATAATAATAATAATAATAATAATAATAATCTAAATCTATACATACTAGTTCAGCTGTTAGTTTCAAAAACCTACTTAAGGTGTAATTTACTGCCATATAATTTGTGTCATATGTCTTATACTGTGTTTTATAACTGCTTATGTTAAATGTTGGCATTATGATTGGAGTTCAAAATAATATTTTACCCGTCACCTGTAAAACACTGAGTACTTGCATTGTTTATCACACACGTTAAATTCGCGGTCATATTCGGTGAAAATATGAATCAGCATCGTATGGCCTATCATATCATCCTGACTATTCACATGCAGTTTTCTGGAAGTAGAAAACAAAGAGATTATCTTTGAACTATTTAAAATGAAAATGCCTGAAAAGTGATATAGAAATGCAATATTCTCCTGCTTTAGAAAACGTGCTGTTTGTAAACCTTTTGTTCAAAAATAAAACTATATTTTATCAAAGTGTAAGGATTATTTTTCAGCATGATTTCATCATAGAGGTCCAATCCTAAACCAAAGCAAAGGAAACTAATAGGCCAAAGAATTGTAATGTTCAATATTTACCACATGGAGGCAGTAGAGGGCTATGTTTATAGATCAACAGTTCATTAAAAGTTCAGCTACATATAAAAGCTCAAAGTAGAAAAGTTATTATAGAAAACATACATTCAGCCAATCACGTCCTGGCCCATGCATGACGTCACCTCACTCAGATCAGAACCTTTATATCTCATGCAGCACTCACCCCCATACCATAATGTAGGATCAATATGAGCATGAACGGACATGCAGGTCTCTCTCCCCCTCTCTGGACGTATGTTGTGGCACCATATGGCAGACTGCTGTGTGCCATGCTGGTGAGCTGGCAGCGGGTGTATGTGCCACAGGCCAGGCGTCAGTCACCCCTCTCATGGGACCTGATCAGGTTAGTGAAGAGACAGATGGCCTTGCCCGTTACCGTAACGCTGGGCAGGGGGAGGTGAGATCAGCATCCCAGGGTGAAGTGGAGTGGGCAAACTTGTGTCATAACCCAAGGACCAGGACCAGATTCTGACCTAGGTATGACTCTAGGGTACATTAACTCTATTTTTGAACAGGGTGGTAGCTCAGTGGTTAAGACATTAAACTACTGCTCAGAAGGTCATGAATTCAAATCCAATCAAGTTGCCATTTCTGGGCCCTTGAGTAAGGCCCTTAACCCTCAACTGCTCAGTTGTGTATATATATAAACAAAAAAAATTGAGATAAATGTAAGTCACTCTGCATAAGGGTGTCTGCCAAATGCCATAAAAAAAATATAATAAATAAATGAACTGGGCTGCTTTTTATATTATACTCAATCACTGGCCTTTTCTGTGGTAAACCCATAAAAAAAACTATTTTTCTTTTAGTTTTCCTCTTATAACAGCTACTGAATAGCACACGGGAATCCTAATAATCATATAAGAGCAATTAAAGCTGCATTGTGTGGAAGTTACAGTAGCAAGACCTAGCTAATCACTAAACACAAAACCACTGATACCCCCTCTAAACCAAACCGCAAAGCCTCTACTCAAACACATGCACGTGCACCATCCATAGACTACAGAACTTAACATCAGTTGAAAGTGAAAGCCAATACAGTACATGGCCAAAAGTTTGGGGACACCCAACCAATCACACCCATATTTGCTTTCTGAACACCCCATTATAGATTTAGCCCCCACTTTTCTGTTATAATAATCGCCACTCTTCTGGGATGGCTTTCTGCTAGATTTTAGAGCGTGGCTGTGGGGACTTGTGCCCATTCAGCCACAAAAGCATTAGTGAGATAGGGCACTGATGTTAGGTGAGGAGGCCTGGGGTGCTGTCAGTGTTCTACAACCCTAATTCCAAAAAAGTTAGGATGCTGTGTAAAATGTAAATAAAAAAATAAAATGCAATGATTTTCAAATCTTATAAAGCCCATATGTTATTCACAATAGAACATAGAAAACATATCAAATGTTTAAACTAAAAATAAGGTCAGTTTGAAATTGATGGCCGCAACACGTCTCAGAAAAGGCTGGGAAAGTAAATGTTACTAAAAAGAAACATCTGGAGGAAAATTTTGCAACTAATTAGGTTAATTGGCAACAGGTCAGTAACATGACTGGGTATAAAAATAGTATCTTAGAGAGGCAGAGTCTGTCAGAAGTAAAGATGGGATGGAATCTGGATGGAAGCTTATGTTTCGCTAAAACCTGTATATACCTTTCAGCATTGATGGTGCCTTTCCAGATGTGCAATTCCATAGGCACTAATGCACCCCATACCATCAGAGATGCAGGCTTTTGAACTGAGCGCTGATAAAAAGCCAGATGGTCCCTCTCCTCTTTAGTCCACTTTAGTTTAGAGGACGCGGCGTCCATGGTTTCCAAAAAGATTTCAAATTTCGATTCATCTGACCACAGAACAGTGTGCCTCAGTCCACTGTGCCTCAGTCAATTTTAAATGAGCTTTGCCCGGAGAAGATGGTGGCATTTCTAGATCATTTTCACATATGGCTTCTTCATTGCATGATAGAGCTTTAACCAGCATTTGTGGATGGCACGGCAAAGCGTGTTCACAGACAATAAGTTCTGGAGGTGTTTCTGAGCCCATGCAGTGATTTCCATTACAGAATCATGCCTGTTTTTAATGCAGTGCTGCCTCAGGGCCCAAAGATCACACACATGCACAGAGATTTCTCCAGATTCTCTGAATCTTTTGATGATATTATGTACTGTAGATGATGAGATATTCATAGTCTTCGCATTTTTACATTGAGGAACATTATTCTGAAATTATTCCACAAATTGTAGGCTCAGTTTTTCGCAGATTGGTGAACCTCTGCCCATCTTTACTTCTGAAAGACTCTCTAAAATACTCTTTTTATCACATTCTTTTTAACACATTCTTTTCAAGCCTTTTGTTGCCACCATCCCAACTTTTTTTTTTTTAGACGTGTTGTGGTCATCAAATTCCAAATTACCTTTAAATGGTACATTTCCTCAGTTTAAACATTTGATATGTTTTCTGTGTTCTATTGTGAATAACATATGGGTTTATGAAATTTGCTAATCATTGCATTCTGCTTTTATTTACATTTTACACAACGTCCCAACTTTTTTGGAATTGGGGTTGTAGAACACTGACTGCACCCCAGGCCTCCTCACCCACCATCAGTGCCCGACCTCACTAATGCTTTTGTGCTGAATGGGCACAAGTCCCCACAGCCACGCTCTAAAATCTAGCAGAAAGCCATCCCAGAAATTTGGGTTGTAAGTCAAAGGTGCAGCCCACTTGAGTTCTTACACATAAACCTTGGCAAGCCATGTCTTTTTAAACTTGCTTTGTGTACAGGGGCATTGTGATGCTTGGGCCCTTTAGTTCCAGTAAAAGGGAAATCTTAATGCAACATCAAACAAAGTCATTCTAGACAGTTGTGTGGCAACAGTTTTGGGGAAGGCCCACATAGGGTGTGACGATCAGGTGTCCACAGTGTCAGAAGACCATAGTGTATCACTCAGGGGAGCAGCATGGTGGCACACTTGGCTATGATAACTTGTCCTGAGGTGTAAATGTGTGAATGTGTGTATGTGTGTGTGTGTGTGTGTGTGTGTGTGTGTGTGTGTGTGTGTGTGTGTGTGTGGATGGTGCCCTGCAATGGACTGATTTCCCATTCAGGGTGTATTCCTGCTTTGTACCCAGTGTTCCCAGGATAAGCTCTGGGTCCATCACAACACTGACCAGAGAAAAGGGTTAGGGTTAAGTATGAAGTATGAATGAATGTTTCTTGTCACCTAGATTGCCAGTTCCTAGCCTCAATTTGTAGGCCTTTATGTTTTTTATTTTATTTATTTTTTTAATGTTTTACACCAACTTACATGTTTTGAAAGATTTGCTTATGAATTTACAGAACTTACAGTGATAATTTCCCTAGAGTTCTGGCCCTAGATATGGATTTGGACTACAAATCTCGCAAAAGTCTAAATAAAGTCTTTCCCCTCAGTCTCCCATGTCATAGACCAGTCAAGCGTTTCTTCACCTCTTGATCTTTTATTGATCTTTGATTATCATGAAAAGTATGTAATTACTACAGAAGAGGTCAGTATGAAGAATATGCATATGGAGAAATCAGTGTAAAAAGGAGATCCAGAAAATATTCACTTATACACCCACTCCAATCTCTTACGTAAGTTAAGAACAGGAGGCCAGTAATAAGAAGAAAAACAACAAGCAGAAATCAGCAGAAGGTGTGAAAGTATACGAGAGGGACAGAATGTTGGAAAAATATAGCAAAGAAAGGTAGGTCTTCAGCTGCCCAGAGGGCAAACAAGCTGTTGTCCACCACAACCATGTGAAGTACCACACGCTCTCACGTTCTCCTTGCCATCTTTGTCTTCTCACTATCACTATCGCTGTCTCTTTCTCTTGAGTTGACGTTAGAGGATTTGCTGTGGAAAAGAACTTCCCCAGGCCTTCCTAGTCTGATGCTATTAATGTTCGAATGATTTGACAGACAGGTGACAATGTCCAGACTTCTTGTGACACAGGTGTGTGTCTGTGTGTATAATAGAGAGAGAAGGAGAAAGAGAGAATTTAACAGCAGTTGAGACATATTACACTCAAAAACAATAAGACTACCATCACTGCACTGTAGAGGAGACCAGAAGACAAATGAAGAATGATGCATAAACATTCCGTTACCTGTCAAGACATAACAGAAACATATCATATTAGGATTAAGGATTTGGGTTAAACGGTGCACTATGAGTGTTTGAATTCACATCTGGTGTGGACATGCTCGCTAATTCCGAGCCCTCAGACCAGCCCATACTTCTGTCACGCTCTTCATGCCAACACAAGTGATTTAATAAACAAAGCCAGAGGGTTCGCTGAAGCACACTACAGTGTAGGTCAATTTTTTAAAAATTAAATGGATACCGTATTATGCGAATAATATATGATCATATGTGAATTCAAAGTAAATACATGTGACATCTTATGAATAACATAGGATGACGTAAAAAATAATGTGAAAAATGAAATCATGAAAAAAAAAAATCCAAACGAGCATAAATAAACCATGTAAAAATGCTCAGTGTAAAAATTACATGTGAAAATATTCATGTAAAAATCACGTTAGAACTGAATCACGTATAGAAATCACGTGAAAGTTAATCATCTATGAAAATCATATTTGAAAATAAATTGATAGTGTGTAAAAAAAAAATTACATGTGAAACTAACTCTGCTGGGGGGAAAAACACAATAGAAACCCTCATAGAATTTGTAATGGTTTTATGGTTATAATCAGAATTGCATTGGTTATAATGGAAACTGTAATGATCCGTGAGGGTCTCTACTGGTAATTTGTTGCCTTCTATTGGTGGCAGGTTATGTCTAGTGGATACCATTAAGGACTAATAATGGTAATGGTTTTAATGGTTAGCTGATGGTTTGTAATGGTATTTGTAGTGGAAACCATTCGAACTTCTGTGATGGTTTCTCTGTATTTTTTTTTTTTAAATAAACGAATCATAGTCAAAAATGTGTCAAACATAGCTTGTGTCTAAAAACCTCATTGTGTAGCCTATATTTCACAAGTGAACCATGTGATTATCTGTGCGATTCACTTATCTTATCAATACTCAATCTTTAACTCGCACAGAACTAAATCATACTCTATTGTGCACTAATGAAGAATGTTGGTTAAATTTGCTGATTTAGAAGAGGTGTCTTGTTCCTCCAGGCCAAAAGATGTGACCGTTTGAGTATTCTGTGTATCCGCACCTGGCTATGATGTGTCACATATCCTTAAATAGCCTTAAATAATATTAAAGTGATGGCGAAGCACTTAATTAGTCGTCCAGAAAAATGCCGGAGACACAGAACCCCCACTTGCTTTATTGGCTTCCGGTGAGACGGTGCAGTAAAGAGCCTGTCAGAGGAACAGGAGTTGTGTATGTGTGTGTGTGTGTGTGTGTGTGTGTGAGAGAGAGAGAGAGAGAGAGAGAGAAACAGCCCTGTTAATTACTAATTAACATCAAGCTAATGACAGTGTCAGTGTGTCACCGGCGTCTCTGCGAACGTCCTCTCTGTGTATCTGGGCGCTCTCTTGCCGACTGAGCAGCATATTAATTAAACAATCCCGTGCAACATTATGGGCCTGTTTGAAAGACTTCCTTACACATCATTTAACATTATATCCACAGTGCAAGGAATTAAATACCACATATCTTGATACAAACATCATGAGCAAGACAAACCAACACTAAGGCATGCATAACTTACTTGTGTCCTACATGTTGTTTTCTGACAAAAACTATTATATATAGCCGGTTAACAATTCATAAAGAATCAAAAATAGCTATTCATGAACTGACTAATGATTAATGTTGCATGATAGTCTTCCTTATTGTGACTGCAATAAACCGTAGACCTGAATGGCTGAAAAAGTCTCACCGCCTGTGAGAAAAAAAAGTTACTGTTAAGGCAACTTTTTAGGATTTGTTCATCTTTTCTTATATTACAAGGTTGTCCAAAGTCCAGCCCCAGGGCCAAATGCAGCCGGTGGACAGATATTAATTGGCCTGCGGCTTCTCTCTTAGAATGTGTGACAGTTGGCCCATCGGCCAACATGCTGCAATTTTTCCTTTCACCTGACAATGCTAGCAGACTAGCTAAACTGAAGAGGAGTTTTTTTTCTGAGTACACATGCAAATCAATTCTTCAAATTTGTGTGCAAATGTGTGTACCTCGTATGTCTCGTATGTCAAGAGACATATTGCTGAATTGAATATCGAGATATTAAAAAATAAATCATAGGCACTGGGAAAAAAATATTCAGAGGATGAGAGGGCAGAGAAACTAAGGCACGTGGAAGCCATCCTGGCAGAAGGAACTTTTCATCAGAACTTCAAACCACTAAGCACAGGAAAATTCTTGGAAGAGTCTTTAACTAGTGGACAAACTGAAAATGTTGTTTATCCTAAATAGAAGCACAAATTTATGAATACTGTCCTGGATGTCACAGCTGTCAGGATACCCTGCTGCAGATATCCCACTAAAAATAAATTCACCATTAATATTTTGTTGACTGGCCCTCGGGTATTATGATAAAGTCTAATCTGGCCCCTTTAGAAAAAGTTTGGACACCCCTGCGTTATCTTTACACCACATTTCATTTTGGTTTAAAACCCCAAATGTAAATCTTCTCTCTGTGGGCCTGCTGATCACGAATTATTTGTTCTCTCCTGCTTTACACACACACACACACACACACACACACACACACACACACACACACAGGGCCAGATATGTTGATTTCCATCAATTAAACTCAGTCAGCTGTTGGCCTCCTGCTAAGCATATGGCCAGTGTTAAAGATACAGTCCTGTGGCTCAGGCAGAGAACGGGGCACCGTTTTAATGGACCCCTCCGGGACAGGACCTCACACCTGCGCACACAGTACACTAAAGCGCTGTCAGCAGATATACACATTGTTGATATAACAAAACAGAAAAAGCAAACTACTAAAACTTTATGCAAGTTCACAGTTCACAGTTACTTCATCCATTTGAGCTGCATATGAGAATGCTGCAGTGATCTTTTATTCTGTTGTTAATGCTCCTCGTCCTTTTATGTCGTCTTGTTCAGTGTGAGGTATTTCTCAGCACAAGCTTGTGGAAATAAAGTCAAAAATGTTGTAATTACATTCTTTTTAAATACAGCCACAAGTATTTGAACACAGACAATGACAAACTAACATAATCATAAATATTAGGATTATTATGATTATAGTATATTTTTAATACTTTGATGCAAATCCTTTGCAGTCAATGTCTGCCTGGAGTCGGGAACCCATGGACATCATCAAATGCTGAGTTTCCTCCCTTGAGATGCTCTGCCAGGCCTTTACTATAGCTGTCTTCGGTTGCTGCTTGTTTGTGGGTCTTTCTGCCTTCAGTTTTTGTCTTCAGTAAGTGAAAAGCATGCTCAATTGGGTTGAGGTCATCGTACATTTAAGTACATTTAATTTCTTTGCCTTAAGAAGCTCTTGGATTGCTTTTGTGGTAGGTTTTGCGTCATTATCCATCTGTATTGTGAAGTGCTGTCCTATAAATTTTGCAGTATTTGACTGAAACTGAGCAAAAAGTGTAACTCTGTACACTTCAGAATTCATCCTGCTACTATCTAGTCACATGACATGCACACCAATGACATGCTTTGTGATATGTGATATACTTTGGATAATGAGTCCTTCATTTCCTTCTCCATTCTCTTCTCATCCCATCATTCTGGTACAAGCTGATCAGAACTGGTCAGGCTTTTCTTTTTTTTTTTTTTAAGAGTTTTTTTATTTATTTTATTTATTTAATTTTTTTTTTTAGAAAAGTCTAATCTGGGCTTTCTGTTCCTGAGTGTTACCAGTGGTTTGCATCTTGAAGTAAACCGTCTGTATTTACATTTGTGAAGGCATCTCTTGATTGTAGACTTTGACAACATTACACCTACCTCCTCCAGAGTGTTCTTGACTTGACTAGATGTTGTGAAGGGGTTTTTCTTCAACAAGGGAAGAATTCTGAATTCATCCACTTTAGTTGTCTTCTGTGGTCTTCCAGGCCTTTTGGTGATGCTGAGCTTGCCAGTGCATTCCTTCCTTTTAAGACTGTACCAAATTGTTGATTTGGCCACTTCTAAAGTTTCTGCTATCTCTCTGATAGGTCTGTTTTGTTTTTTTCAGCCTAATGATGGCCTCCTTCACTTGCATCAACACCTTTTTGGACAGCATATTGTGATTTCCCATGAACAGCTACCAAATGCAAATTCAGTGCTTGGAATCAACTCCAGACTGTTTATCTCCTTAATTTGTCATGAAATAATGAGGAAACAGGCCACACCTGTCCATGAAACTGCTTGTCAGTCAATTGTCCAATTCTTTTTGAGCCTGTGAAAATGGAGGTACTTTGTAAACAATGGCTGTAATTCCTAAACAATGAATGCAATATTTTTGTTAAACCCCTTGAATTAAAGCTGAAAGTTCACACTTCAATCACATCTTGACTACTTCATTTCAAATCCATTGTGGTGGTGTACAGAGGCCACTGTCCAAGTACTTATGAACCTGACTATATGTCTACACCGTTTACTGGCAACACAATAGCATTTACTGTAGCATTTACATCTCTGTAACACTACAACCCCCTCTCCACTTAAATCACCAACCATAACTGCATCCTTAAAAGGAGGGGTGGAAAGTAACGAACTACATGTATTATTATTACAGCACTTTAGGTCATGGTTCACTGCACCTGTAGTTTTTTTGAGTATAATTTAAAAATAAAATAATAAACTTTCCTACACTGATTTTTGATCACTGTTACAGAGTAAAAAAAATAACTAAAAATTAACCTCGGAAGACTGTAAGCCGATTAAAAGAACACCAAATACTGAGGCAGCAGCAGTAATGTCCGAGACAGTGGAGACAGATGAGGATCTCTGGCCCAATTTACTTATATATTTTTTTCTTACATGTTTAATGCTTCATATGAAACAGCATAATAATGGTCTGCAAATTATGTGAGCCAAAGCCTTTGGGGATATTGAAATTTCATAGCTCAACATCCAAACTGCAGAAACTTGTACAAGATGTCACTCCGATGTTCAGTAGCGATTGACTGTTGTGTTAAATATATCTAAGTGCTGCTATATATAATGTGTAAGAGGCATTTTACCTAAAGAGCTACCTATGTAGCTGTAAATATATATGAATGAATATGAGCTAGCTAGCTAACAAACCTACCAAGCCACTGAAACCTCAACAGCATGTCGCTAAGTATGCTAGCCAGCTAAAGGGACCTTGAGCAGCTTTCATGATCACTACTTTTATTTTACTCAAGTGAATTATTACTACAATACAAGGGTTTTGTACTCTTTCCCCAACTGCTTATAAACTGAAAAGGTGTTTGATAGGGTATCCAAACTTGAAGGATAATATTTTCCCCAATTACCAAATGGCAACATAAAAGTAATACAAATCTTTACAAATCAATACAAAACATCAGAATGGGGAAAAAGTGTGATCTCTGAGACTTTAACCATGGCATAGCTGTTAGTGCCAGATTGGCTGGTTTGAGAAACTGGGAATCTCCTGGGAATTTCACAGTCTAGAGTTTACACAGAATGGTGCAAAAAAAACAAAAAACATCCTGTGTCTGGAGGTTGTGCAGGCTGAAACACCTTGTTGATGAGAGAGATCAGAGGAGAATGACCACTGTTCTGAGCTAACAGGAAGTCTATAGTAACTCAAATCAGCACTCTTTGCAACCGTGGTGAGCAGAAAAACATCTAAATGCACAACACATCAGACGTTGAGGAGGATGGACTACAACAGCAGAAGAGCACATCAGGTCCCACTCCTGTCAGCCGAGAACAAGAATCTGAGGCTATCATTCAATTCAATTCAATTCAATTTTATTAGTATAGCGCTTTTTACAATAGACATTGTCTCAAAGCAGCTTTACAGAAATATCAACACGGTATATAGATATTAAAGG
>JANDJT010000050.1:14308793-14333793 GCA_024331685.1 Stegophilus panzeri
ATATATTGCACGTTTTACTATGCAATTATCTTTATTTATAATTATGCACATATTGTCAAGTATTATTTTCCATCCATTGCTTTCAATAAACACATACCAGTACTTTGGTATAATAAATATAATTAATGTGACCTTCATCTACTATTGTGAAATAATAATAATACCAAATATAATCACTACAGTTATAGCACTATTCTCCTCATCTTTATATCAGCAGTGCGAATAGAGCACCAATACACACGTTGTATATTTTAAGTGGCCTCCGTGTACAGAAACATAAAATCTGTTTTACAAACTGCATCAAGATTCACTGCGCTGGCATTAAGGAGCTGATATTAATTCATCCCAAAGCCCAAGTCTCCCTTTATAGTATTAATTTCCTAACTCCAACTGGATATGACATTAAAGCCATTGTAAAACAAGATAATTACTGCAGTGTACTCATCAGTAGCCCATGAGCTAAAGACATAAAACTTAGCAGATAGAGATAGAGAGAACGTACTGTAAGGGGAGGAGGTGGAGGAGGAGGAGGAGGAGGAGGAGGGAAGGATATTAAAAATGGTATGAAACATGATCTGATGACAGCCTGTGTGTAATCGAAAGTGACCTTGTCGGTGGTAATAGCAAGGCGAGTGATAGTAGAACGAGTGTACCTCTTTCCTCTAATGAGCATTTGCCTGCTAAACTCAACCTCCAGGGCAGGACTGCCTGTTAGGGCAATTCAAAAAGTCACCAGTGTTTTCACAGCTTAACTGAAACATGGTACTCAATTCAAGCTCAACAAATAAAGTCATTTTCTGCGGATATTTCGCAGATATTCTCCAACAGCAGCTCTGCTTAAGGTACAAGTCAGTGATGGACGAGTGGGCCGACGTCCTGGCACCGTCCCCAATGCCGATCTCACACCAAATGCGCGCACACACGTACAGCGGAGATGGACGTTGGAAAAGTGTGGACTGCACGGGGGAGGATTTTTGGAACACAAAGCCTGGTCAAGCTGTCTGTTCAATAAGACGTCCAAGAACACAGAAATACAGAGAAAATTCCTAACTGCCATCATGACAGGCCATCAGGAGCTACACGATTCAGCAGAGGAAATGCACTTTTTTGGGTGCTTTTTAAAAAAAAATATAATTAGAAGAGAAGTGCATACTTTGTTGACAAGATGAGTATATTTGTTGTAACACAAAGCCAATGAGTGATTCTGGAATTACTTTCATGTGAGACACACATTAACCTCTGATAACCTGGATTAACTGTAACAGAGAGCCATTATTTAAAAGCCATTACATGTTTTTACAGAGGGTGGTAAGAGAGAGAGAGAGAGAGAGAGAGAGAGAGAGAGAGAGAGAGAGAGAGAGAGAGAGAGAAGTGTAATGAATCTGTGTTACGCTGAGTAAGTGACTTGGACTTGGCTGTCCGAAATATCTAAGAGGAAACACAATCAGACTAATGGTGCCCATTAGTTAAGCGTCCAAATGTTCAGCCTTTGACTTTAAGATTTAAAAATAAATAAATATGGTGCACCGAGCAGAGCAATTAAACCAATCCCCTTAAATCACTGCACATTTGAGTGTATTTAACATCTCTCCTGTTAAATGTCACTTTGCTGATTAAATCATCTAGGACACTAAGTTGGCGTTCGGTGTGTTTATGTGTGTGAGTGCATACATTTGGCTGTACACCCCCTAATAATTTTGTCCCTGTTTTATGATTCACAATAATGTACACAAGCGTAGGCGACTCTACAGGCAACACATACACCCCCACCATACACACACAGACACACACACACACACACACACACATAGTCTGAGCAGGACACTAGAGGCTGTCAGTAGGAGGCCTGAGCTGATGGACATTCTGGTTATGCAATGCAGTGATCGCAGCCATGAGAGACAGGTGGCCCACCACACTGTGTGTAGGTGTGCGTGAGAGAGTGGGGGGTGACAGAAAGAGAGAAAGATAGAGAGACAGTGGGTAGAAAGATAAGTAGGATGGACTGACCATGTAAAGAAAAGTATGACTATGATAGTATCCTCAGAAGATACAGACATATGGGTAATTAAACATCATTAAACTCGGCCTTGATCGTGACATCCGCACAAATGTTCATCTGTAAAATTGCTACAGCGCAGTCATTTATAATAGATTGAAAATTGTGGCTGACTCTGAGTGTCCACCTCGTAGTAGAAAGGTCGTTAACATCAGACTGCAGGGACATTCGCTTTTTAAAGTCCCTATGAAATGGCTTGAGAGCTGTGATTAGATTCCGTATTTTGACTTAGGGTAGGTTTCATCAGCTCCCTAATTCAGTAGTCAGGCCACTGATCAGGAAGTCGGCCATTTTAAGGGCTGTCTCAATCGCACTGGAACGTTCGCTCCCTACAAAATCCAACAATGTACTGCAGAAACCAGGGAGCATCGATGCTCACTATGTTCCCTAACTGGAAATGACGTCATATTTTCTGAAGCCTCTCAGCTCGAAAAAAAATGGCAGATGAACTCTCAGCCAACTGTAAGTAGCTTGTTATTGTTGTTGTAGCTCTCAAATGATTATTTATTTTGGCAGTTTTTAACTTTATTTGACATTCTATATATAGTTTGTTTGAGTCTAACCCGAAGTACCATGACAGAAACGTGTGTGATTAAGCTAACAAATTTATATAACATATAATGTCAGAAAGAATCCTGCCCATTGTTGAGAAATGCCAGTGGTGACATTTTACAACACATTTCATGTCACCAGAAATTGAGTCATCAGTATCCCAATGTGTAGTAAGCCTTGGTCCTTACCAGTGCCCGAATTCTTCTACACGATATGCTGATTCATGACCTAGGGAGCAAGGGAGCTGATTGAGACGCACCTTTAATTTCTTTTGAAACAGGAAGTCAGTGTGACAGCATGTTATAGTGCTTGGCTGATTATACTACAGCCAGTAGTGTTCAAGATGCACTGCACGCATGCAAATCTAACCAAACTTGCCAGTAGCTTAGCGAACTAGATAAATATGGAGAACATTTAAGAGTTTAGCAAGAGCCTTTTTTTCAAGGAATTCTGACCACCACCTCAGTCTGAGGCAGCAGCACATTCCAGCAGTGAACAATCCCAAACTGGTAAAACACTTCTCTGAGAAGTTCTAGTCACTTATCTGCCAACGTGCACAAATTCCACCCAATTCGCAATATATGAACTCCAACCATTCATTCTCAGTCAAGAGATGGCAACTAGTTTACAAGGAGACACACGTCCAAAAATGCACTGACGAACAAGTAGCAGCTTGTTAGCAGCAAATATGGCAGTGGAGTCTCAGTGGTTGAAGGCTCTGGGTTGCTGATCAGAAGGTCGTGAGTTCAAGCCCCATCACTGCCAAGCTACCACTGTTGGGTCCTTGGGCAAGGCCCTTAACCCTCAATTGCTCAGTTGTATAAATGAGACAAATGTAAGTCACTCTGGATAAAGGTGTCTGCCAAATGCCATAAATGTAAATGTAAATATGGTTTGGGTGCATCTCAATCAGCTCCCTAAGTCATGAATCAGTATATCATGTACACGAGCTCAGTTACTGCTAAGGACCCTGGCTAACTACACCTTGGGATACCGATGACTCAATTTCCAGCGATTCTGACCACATACTTGTGTTGTAAAATGTCACCACTGGCATTTATCAACAACAGAGGGAGGGCATTCAATAAAAATGGTAATAAAATACATGTTAAGTTCTTGTCTGATACCAATCAGAACCAAAATTTGGACCGCAGTGACCAATTCCCTTTCGTCTGGGCCCAAGAAGAAGTCCCACCGACATCACGTTCAGTTAGTTTAATTCTCACAAAGCACAGCATATATACCCACAGGAAATATTGATAAAGAATGATAAATGTCGATTGGAACA
Organism: Stegophilus panzeri; assembly: GCA_024331685.1. Taxonomy (NCBI): domain Eukaryota; kingdom Metazoa; phylum Chordata; class Actinopteri; order Siluriformes; family Trichomycteridae; genus Stegophilus; species Stegophilus panzeri. The sequence goes on from JANDJT010000050.1 coordinate 14,312,690, forward strand.
GGTCACAGATACTAAAGACATCTATTCTACCAGATTATAAGAAAAAGTGCCGAGAGAGATGGAGGATGAAGGACGCGGCGATTAGGTGCTCGCAAAAAAACACATTCCAAGAACAGGAAACAATTCTATCTGTTCTTGTCCAGAAACATCGTGACACCGACTAGAGGCCTTCAGAAGTGAGACACAGAGATCATGCTATAAAAACGTATCAGTACAGAAAATTAATAAATCCACCATGTTTTAAATTTTCCATCTTTCCAAATTTTCCCACATGATGTGAATGCAGCATAACCCTGTTCTTGGCTACATGCTACTTGCTAGGCTTTGTTAGCAGACCAAGTTAGAGCTACAACTGCCCTGTCTCTCAGTTTGACCCCTGTGTCTGTGGTTGGCAGGTGTCAGGAAATTTTAAATCCAAAGTAGATATCAAAAACTGCACAAAATGACTCTAACCTAGCCCAAAGATTTTGGGAATAGAAAAGGTGAGATGCACTTCCTCCACATGTGTGGGAAACGAGTTCACTGAAGTGTGCAGAGATTTTTTGCAATATACCTTTTTTTTAAATCATTTTTTCCAACCATTGTACACTCCATACTTCCCCTTAACCCTCTTGCAATCTTTGCAATACATCTTACAACAGAAATAGTTCTGTACATCATAAATTATGTCTTTACTTCACTTTCCCTTTATTTACCTTAGCCAGTGTTTTTGGAAATTGATTAGATTTCATTTTGCCACCAGCAAGGTTGTTCTGATTTGAGGTTTAAAAAAGCAAAACCTTGCAACTCTGCCTGATTATATTTAACAACTAGATCTCACACAAACACACACTGTCCAACGGTTTAATAGGGTAATTCAGGCTTATAGTACTTCCTGTAACCCGACTGCAAACATGCCTTATGCATTAGCCTCTAGTTTAGACTTTGTGGGACGTGAATCTGGCACTGTCTGTTATTTCCATGATTAAGAGATGAGAAACAGCCTCATATATCTGACATTAACAGCAAGGGGGAGGTGGAAGGACAGAAATTGAATATTCCAGATTTGTTTATGCTGTGACTCAAACACAGTGCATCCAGATAAAGACTTTGAATGTTTGCACTGCTTTGGTAATGTTCTTCTTCTTAGTCCATGGATATTAGTGTGAATTGACGTTATCATCATGAGGTGCGACCAGCAGTAATGTGTTTACACCTTGCTGACACACTCGAAGTTTAAAATGTAAAGAAGACAAGAAACAACTAACTTTCTCCGGGCAGGAGAAATACTGTCATGCAGTAACATTACCAAGTGTTAACCGGAACAAATTTAAACATTTACCATGAGGATGGAAGAGAAAATGATGAATAGTGGCTGGTCAGCAGTGAGACAATACTACCAGGTTTCAAGCTGGATAGCAATGACATGTTGACTAGCATGGTCCTACGCTGGCAGAAGTTGAATGCATCAAACAACTTTAATACACAGAATTATCCCAAAGAACTCCAAAACATATACTTAGGTTTTAAGTCTAGAAACGCCTCCATATGCTGGACATTGGTGTTCATTTGTTGTTTGTCTTGTTTACAAGTGTCCTAACTTAAAACTCACTGATTCCAGTTTTTTGTCTCTCCATTTTCCCCCCAACTCTGCTGCCAGTTCCTTTCTTGTCACTGACATTATCATACTGCCTTCATACAGCTATGCAGCTAGTCATGAGACTGTGATCTCTGACTTTTCCAAGACAGGGCATACAAACTTGTAAAACTGTTCACACACTCAGACACATACTGTATATGGATCAACAAGCAAACACACATGTATATACACACACCCATGTGCACACCCACATTTATGAACACACCTAGAAAGCAAACATGAATATGAACGAGCACACGCAGACACAAGACATGCACTCCTGTATTTGACTGTTCCCACAGGCAGGCAATGTGAAATATGAGCGGTAAACATTTGTATGGACAGATGTGGATTAATGTTCATCTTTCCCTCATGTAGGAGATTAAAGCTGATTTAGTGCTAACAGGGTTTAGGCTTCTATGATTACACACACAGACAGGAGGGAGGAGGGCTTGACTAGAAAACTGGTGGAAAGGTAAGTTGGAAAGAACAAATGGATCTGGAATATACCATTTGTGTGTTAAAATGAGATTATACAACAGAGAGGCTGTATAGAATTCAGGTCCATGAGTGGACCATTCTGTGGCAGACAAGGGGTGGGGGGCATTTGTGGTGTAAGAGCGTCCATGTCTGAGTGTGTGTGTGCGTGTGTGCATGTGTGTGCTTCTGTTTAAGGGGGTGTGATAGTGCTACAGGAGCTTGGCTGCATTTGCAGTTGATAACGAACATTTAATGCAAGTCTGGAAAATTGAATACGGTCACCATCTGCTCTGTGCCCGACTGCTTTCTGAGGACGAATCTACAGCCAAGCAGGGAAGAGAGAGAGAGAGAGAGAGAGAGAGAGAGAGAGATTCATCATAATCTTGGGATCATCACAGCCAGCTCCGATAGCCTTATTTTTCCTTGGAACTAATTTGGCCATCCTTAACAATTAATTTAACAAACAATCCCTTTTGTTTTTTTATTTTCCTTCAATGAAAATAATACAATATAAGCAATAAGATTCATAAAACATCCATAACATAAGTAAATTACCTAATCTTTCAAAATGCAAATTCAGATCCCCCCTCCTCCCATACAATGTAAAGCGATGAGTGCCTAGAAAAGAGATATATAAATCTAATGAATTATTATTATTATTATTATTATTATTATTATTATTATTATTATTATTATTATTATTACAGTTCCCTGTCTGCATGAATAATCTGTTGCAGAGGAGGTTTGATGAGTTACTTTCACACATACATTGGTTAAAAAGGTCAGGCACAATTTATAGATCAGATAAGAAGAAATTCAAGGAAAGACAATATGATGAACTTGATACCTTGATCTGTTTTTTTTTGTGTGTGTGTGTGAAGTTGATACCTTGATCTCCACACATTTTGCACCTCTCCAAGTTCTCAGCAACACCCAAATAAATCACGCATATCACTTCCAACTAATGAGAAGCCACTTTGGCAGCATGGTTTTCTCAGTTTCCACCCATGTCCATAAAATGTGCATCTCTTCCTTAAAAGACTTTTACATTTTTTAAACACCCCAGTTAAAATAGCAGTGTTTGTGATGTAACAAAATAATGTCAAGATACATCATTTCAGATCTTTTCCCACCTTTAATGTGATTTAGCAACCAACACAATTCAACTCAAAAACAAATAGAAATGTTTTATGGGGAAAAAAGGAAAAACCTTTTGTTTGTAATACAGCACTCTGTGTTTTTGGGTAAGAGTCTACCAACTTAGCACATCTTGATTTAATCATTTTATTCCATTCTTTCTTGCAAAAATGCTCCACATCTACTAAATTGCGAGGGAATTTCCTGTGCACAACCCTCTTCAAACCATTCCACAAGTTTCTTGATAGATTTTAGATCTAGGCCCTGACTGGACCGTTCCAAAACGTTGATATTTTTTTCTTTTGAAGCCATTCCTTTGTTGGCTTGGATTTGTGCTTTGAGTTGTTTTCATGCTGGAGGTGAAATTTTTCTTCATCTTCAGCTGTCTAACAGAGACCTGCAGATTTTGTGCCAGAATAGATTTGTATTTAGAGATATCCATGATTCCCTCTATTTTGATTAGAGTCCCAATCCCAGCTGAAGAGAAGCAGCTCTATAGCATGGTGCTGCCACCACCATGCTTCACCATGGATATGGTGTTTTCCGGGTGTCTTGTATTTGCACCAGACATATCTTTTCGAATTATACCTAAAACATTCTATGTTTTTTTTTTCTCACCAGACTGTAACATATTTTGCCCCATGTTTTTGGATGATTTAAGTGGGCTTGGATGTTGTTTTTTGTGAGAAAGGGCTTCCATCTAGCCACCCTGTCCCATAACCCAGACATGTGACAAATATTTGAGATTGTTGTCACATGTAGGGAGTTACCAGTACATGCAAGATATTCCTGCAATTGGTAATGTCACTGTGATGCTCCATTTTCTCCACTTGATGATGGCCTTCACAGTGTTCCATGGTACATGTAATGTTTTGGAAATTCTTGTGTAACCCTCTCCTGATAAATACCTTTCGATAATGAAATCCCATACACACTGCATAAGCTCTTTCTCTACCAAAGTTTCAACAGTTGTAAACCATTTTTGCTTTTCAGCTGATTTTTGTTGCTTGCTGTATCACATTAAAGGTGGAAAAAGATCTTGGGTTGTGTAGACTTTTTACCTCCACTGTGTATATAGAGAGAGTAACCATTTTGTCTGTATTAATGAGGTTTATGGAAAAGGTTCCTACAACATTTAACTTTATGTGTACATTGCATTTCATAATTAAATCTATCTCAAAGGAGGTTCACAGAAGAACATATACTAAAATAAAAATAAAACGATATAGCTCAAGAAATGATTAAATAACAATACTTGTAAACAAGAAAACCAGATGATGGAAAAAATATTGGTAAAATAGTCGATCATAAAAGTAAGGTAAACAGAATAAGAACTGATGGTTAAAAAAAATCTTCTGCTGTTGGTATGTTCATCTTGAGTAACTGCTTTATCCCGGCCAGGGTCACGGTGGATCCTGGGAACACTGGGCGCAAGGCAGAAATACACCTTTCATTTTATTAGGAACACCTGTACAGCTACTCATACATGCAATTATCGAATCAGCCAATCATGTGGCAGCAGTGCAATGTATAAAATTATGCAGATACCGGCCAGCAGCTTTGGGTGATCTCATCAACCATCAGAATGTGATCTGTGATTTTGACCGTGGCATGATTGTTGGTGCCAGATGGGCTGGTTTGAATATTTCTATAACTGCTGATCTCCTGGGATTTTCATGTAAAACCGTCTCTAGAGTTTACTCAGAATGGTGCAATAAAGAAAAAAACATCCAGTGAGTGGCAAACTTTGGGCTCGTTAATACCAATCAATCATCGCTTGAATGCCACAGACTATTTGAGTATTGTTTCTGACCATGTGCATTCCTCCATGGCCACAGTTTACCCATCTTCTAATGGCTACTTCCAGCATGATAATGCACCATGTCACAAAGCAAAAGTCATCTCAAACTGTCATGATTCATGAACATGACAATAAGTTCAGTGTTCTTCAGTGACCTTCCCACTCACTGTATCTGAATCCAATAGACACCTTTGGGATGTGGTAGAACAGGAGTTTCGCAGCATGAAAATGCACTTGATCTGTAGGAATCTGTAGGAATTGTGTGATGCAATCATGTCAGCATGGACCAGAATCTCAAAGGAAAGTTTCCAACATCTTGTGGAATCCATACCACAAAGAACTGAAGCTGTTTAGAGAGCAAAGGGCGGTCCTACTATATACAAATACCCAGTATTAGTATAGTGTTCCTAATAAAGTGCCCGGGGAGAGGTCCAACATTGCAGGCATCCTACACTCTGTAGGATTATATTGTCTAGCTGAGGCTATGGCCTATGTTAGTAAATATGTTGTTAAATCTGATTTAACTTTCATTTGTATGAAACCAAATGAAACCCAACCGCATCGTCCTTGATTATTTGAATTCATAAGATAATTCCTCATGAGATCAAATTTCATTGGCAAATGCAGTAACAGCCACATTTCTGCAGAGAGAGAGAGAGAGAGAGAGAGAGAGAGAGAGAGAGAGAGAGAGATAGTTATATTTACTGATAAAAACATTAAAAGAATTAAGAGCTTAGAAAATGAGGAAAATGTGGCAGAGATGTAAGAATTAGAGAGATAGAAGATGGCCCACCCATCATGTGTGATTTGTGAAGTCACAGACACAGATGCAGGTAAGCACAAGCATGACAGCCAGCCATGAGTCTCACACTTACAGACACACACATGCACATGTGCACACATACACACATACATTTGTCTTACTATCCCTGTCAGGACCGTCCATGGACATAATTATTAATACACACACTCAGCAATCTCTCTCTCTCTCTCTCTCTCTCTCTCTCTCTCTCTACACACAAAATCACAGCCTTAGGGTACAAAACTCTACACAACCAACATCACACGTTAAAACAAATATGCACATTCACACACATACACACCGATCATACCTGAGCATTATCAGATAAAAATGTAACCCTACGTTGGACATGAAAATCTGCCTGAGTGATTGTGAACTGCTTGGTCACCAATGTTCCCAGTTACATGTGTATGAACATCACAGTAACATCACAGTACAACCAGTATAACTTACAACCTCTGTGCTTATTGTACTTACACTTCCTTAAAAAGTACAATCAGTGATTTTTCCAGAGGTTATCTGCAGTTTTAGAACTAAACCTCAAGCGAACAATAATTTGTTTACTTGTAAATAATATAGTATTATACAAAAGGGGCGATTTCTGAATTGACAGACAGATAGAGATGGTTAGATGTTGGTGGATGACATAATTTGTTTTTCCTCCCATTTAACATGCCTGAGGCACTGCAGAGAATTATTATTATTATTATTATTATTATTATTATTATTATTATTATTATTATTGTTATTATTTTTGTTCTGAAATGGAGTGGGAACATTACACAATTTGTTCTAAATTAAAAATGCTTATCACATCTTTTGCCTACCACAACTACAGCCTATACGTGATTAAACAACCGGAAACCTACAGTAGCTGATGAGAGGGTTAAGAATAGACAGAAAAGAATAGAATAGACTTCTCAGTGAATGTTAAATATATTCCACATCACCATTTTCAATATATTCTGAAATCCTGATACATATCTTTCCTTTCATCATTTTATCATTCACAGATAAACAGATAGATGGTCGATATTTAATTCACCATTGCACATGAGCCTTTGTTAAATCTTTGCAATTTTCATTTAATAGAGATTTAATGTGGATTTTTTGACCATTTTTGGTCTCCTGTCCCTAATCTAGCAATCTGTAGCAGAGTGAACATGCTTAGAGAGAGAGAGAGAGAGAGAGAGAGAAAGAGAGAGAGAGAGAGAGAGAGAGAGAGAGAGAGAGAGAGAGAGAGACTGACTAAACAGCTGCCTAACGTTACAGCTATTGGTGTTAATCTGTATCTCTCTGACTCATTCAAACACATATTAAATATGAAGCATGGATTTAGCAGGCATGATAGCAGGAGGTGGGGAGAAAGTGCTGATACCGGAGAGTAAAAGTGGCTCATCTGGAGACTGACTCTACTCAAGTGTGTAAACAATACAAACATGGAGGACTAGAATTACTTTAGTGTGTCAATTTATCATATAGCTATATTTTCAAAACTACATCCTTCCAAAGCACAGGAACACCCAAGTGGTATGAATGATTATTAATTTTTTTTTCATACTGTTGGTATCCATAAAACCTAACCACTAATTGCTTTCGGTTGACATTATTTTGTCATTTTAGATAGTGGTGAGATTGTCTTTCACTCTTCAAAATGGCAAAAGCCTGATAAAGTGTCAGCAACACCAAATTATAATGTGAGCTCGTGTACAATAATACATCAATTCTATGAATGCATGTTGAAAATGACTTTAAATGGAGATGACAATACACCAGTATGCAAAGGCACAAATAAAGTAAAGCTTTCATAACTAATGAACTAAAATGTTTCAAAACATAAAACATTACTATGAAGAACAGTGAAAACTAAAATAAAATTCAGATCAGTGTTTGGGGTGACTGGCCTTTGCCCTTATAATTGCATCAGTTCTTTTAGGTACATTGTAGTGCAGTTTTAAAAGGAAATTGGTTAGTATGTTTTTCAAGCATCTTGGAGAACTATGTCCTAGTTGTTCTGTAGACTGTGGCTCACTCTCTCCCTCTCACTCTGCTTTTATTTCTGCAGGTCCTAAGGGCTAAAAAGATGTCTAATACTTCACATGGCTCTTTAGGAATTAAAATATTTGAACATTTTAGGATAAAAATAAAGAGGGAAAAAATAAAGATTTAAACAATAAACAAAAATTAAGTAACACTTTACATTAAGGGTCATATAACTGAGCTTTAACACATTAGTTGACAAAAAAAAAACAACAACATAAACTTACCATACGTAACATTTAAAAAACTAACACAGAGTAACTGATGGTTTTTAAGTAATAAATGATGTAAGCTAAATAATAAACACCACAGTTTATGAACATATTTGTGGTTGTTAACTGTAAAAAGTATAAGACTGAATAGCAAGTTCTCATGTTTATGTCTGGAGAGCAGAGTTCAGAACTTAGTTTTAGTCATGAACTGCAATATGCAGGTGCATTTAGTTTAAATTGATATTTATGTCAATTAACATGTATTTTTAGATATGTCAATTAACATGTGTTTTAAACTTTGTAATTTATTTATGCTGACCTTCATGATTTGTTAATGTTAACTCATGCAGTTTTTAAAAAAAGTTTTTTAAAGTGTTCTGTGTTTTATTTTTTAAAAATATATACAAAAATGTAGGTTGACTTTTTCACAGCACTAGTCATCTCTGACTATGTTTACATGGACAGCAGTAATGTAATTATTGACCTTATTCTGAATAAGACAATATTGTGATTAAGGTGTTTACATGAGTTGCTTTTAGAATACTCCTTGCATCTTCAGGTTTTAAAATGTTATAGAACATAGATCGATTAACGGCACACGTCATTACATCACCACACCACGCCATCCGACGTTCCCTCCGGAATTACACATTCAACATACAGTTCATCTTCGTTGTGGTACCGTGTACAATTTTTTATTTTATGGAAGCTTCAAATGCAGTTAATTATTAATCCTGCTATATGTGCAAATAGACGACTGCTTGAAGCCGTGGGCTGCGTCCGAAACCACATACTTACCTACTATATAGTAGCTGAAATATGTATCTCGCCTACTATATAGTAGGTAAGCATGCAGTTTTGGACACAGCCGTGCTCTCTTGTTTGCCGTCAAACGGTTGAGCACTGTCCTGTCGCAAAATGCGGTGAAAACTCCCACTCGACGTTAATAGTGTGATTAAGGTGTTTACATGTCTGTAATGCACATCGATAATGTGACTAAAATAGGAATACTCCACATGTCTTAATTCGATTTGTGTTTACTTTGAGTATGACTTTATTCGGATTAAGGTCATCAAAAATTGCTGTTTACATGGTAGTTTCTTAATCAGAGTATTGTCTTAATCGGATTAATATTGGATTATTGTTGTCCATGTAAACGTACTGACTGTTGCTTTTTCCCAAGTAATGTTTTATACATTAACATGGGGCATAAGCTTTGGGTTAAGCATTTAAAGCTGCAGTACTGAACTTTTGCCTCTCTATCGCCATCTCTGTTTGAAGCATAAACTTGCAGAGTTATTATTTTTACGTGGATTGTGCTTTGGCACTGCTCCTCTGTGTGGATGAATCCGATGGTTTGAGGTATTCGTATGTGGTGTATATTAGCTCCAATACTTGAAAATGGAGGTGGAGGCGGATACGGTTTTCTTGTAGTAAAGGTGAGTTGCTCTCTCTCTCTCATAACTTGCAGAAAATTAACCACACTGACCATAGCAAAAACAACTACAACAACAACAACAGCAACAACAACAACATAGGAAACTCAATACCTAGCCAAAGGAAGCAAACAAGTGTGCTAATGTTAGCTAGCTACCTACTGAGCCACTGAAATGTCTTACGTGTTCAGCAGAAAAAAAAAGCAGTTTCTGTGTCAGTCTTCAATCAGTTCAGTTCTCGGAGCTTTTAAGTGCCACCTCTCAAAAGCCATGCTGATATTTATTCTCATTTTAGCACAGGCTCTATCGCATTCCCTTTTTGACCACAGGCTCTCTGCAGTTCGAGGCATTTGATGATTGCGTTTAGAACTATCCAGATTAAAAGCAGCTATCTAGATGACAAGTTTAAATTCTGAGCATCTGTTGTAAAAGCAAGCTACAAACACGCCACCATCCTCAGCCCCCACACATGCTATATACAACCCCAATTCCAGAAAAGTTGGGATGCTGTGTAAAATGTAAATAAATGTAAATAAAACCAGAACGCAATGATTTGCAAATCTCATAAACCCATATGTCAGTTACAATAGAAGATAGAAAGCATATCAATTGTTTAAACTGAGAATATGTACCGTTTTAAGAAAAAAAATAAGGACATTTTGAATTTCATGGCTGCAACACGTCTCAAAAAAGTTGGGACGGGGGCAACAAAAGGCTGAAAAAGTACGTTTTACTAAAAAGAAACAGTTGGAGGAACATTTTGCAACTAATTAGGTTAAGTGGCAAACAGTCAGTAACAGGATTGGGTATAAAAAGAGTATCTTAGAGAGGCATAGTCTTTCAGAAGTAAAGATGTTGCTCTAAAACCTGTGTATACCTTTCAGCATTGATGCTGCCTTTCCAGATGTGCAAGCTGCTCATTCCATATGCACTAATGCACCCCCATACCATCAGAGATGCAGGCTTTTGAACTGATAAAAAGCCGAATGGTCCCTCTCCTCTTTAGTCCTCTTTAGTTTAGAGGACCCGGCATCCATGGTTTCCAAAAACAATTTAAAATTTCGATTCGTCTGACCACAGAACAGTTTTCCACTGTGCCTCAGTCCATTTCAAATGAGCTTTGGCCCAGAGAAGACGGCGGAGTTTCTGGATCATGTTCACATATGGCTTCTTCTTTGCATGATAGAGCTTTAACCAGCATTTGTGGATTGCACAGCGAACTGTGTTTACAGACAATAAGTTCTGGAGGTGTTTCTGAGCCCATGCAGTGATTTCCATTGCAGAATCATGCCTGTTTTTAATGCGGTGCCGCCTGAGGGCCCGAAGATCACAGGCATGCAATACTGATTTCACCCTTGTCCCTTGCACACAGAGATTTCTCCAGATTCTCAGAATCTTTTGATAATATTATGTACTGTAGATGATGAGATATTCATAGTCTTTGCTATTTTACATTGAGGAACATTATTCTGAAATTGTTCCACAAATTGTAGATGCAGTTTTTTGCAGATTGGTGATCCTCTGCCCATTTTTACTTCTGAAAGACTCTGCCTCTCTATGATACTCTTTTTATCCCCAATCATGTTACTGACCTGTTGCCCATTAACCTCCAGCTGTTTCTTTTTAGTAACATGTACTTTTCCAGCCTTTTGTTGCCCGTCCCAAATTTTTTGAGACGCCTTGCGGCCATCAAATTCAAAATTACCTTATTATTTTCTTAAAATGGTACATTTACTCAGTTTAAACATTTGATATGTTTTCTATGTTCTATTGTGAATAACACATGGGTTTATGAGATTTGCAAATCATTGCAATTTTATTTACATTTTACATAGCGTCTTTTTTGGAATTATATTTGTAGTAGCCAGCTCTTCTTCTTTCTGTTTATGGACATGACATAACTATGCAAAGACGTGGTGATGTCAAAGGCCATGCAATTGATGTCAAAATGACATTTCTGGCGAAATTCCACCCGACAGGACAAATTCTAAGATCATTATTATAAGCTTACCGTTGCGAATCGGGGTAAGGTAAGGAGACCGTTTTGAACACTTACTTTTTAAATTGATTTTTGTTCATTTTTACCCAAAAAAGTTTGATACTCCAGCTTCAAATGATATTCATTCAACTGAATGACTAATTTAATTAGTACGATGTTTTTTCTTGCAACATATCACCATTTGAAACAAGCTGACCATCACAATGTACATTTAACTGCCAATCAAACAGCAGCTTGTAACCATGAAGTCAATTTTCGTAACTACATTTATTCATTTTATGCATTTGTTCTCATTCTAAATTAATGGATTTTGTAATAGAAAGTACAATGTTAACAGTCGAACAGCTTTCTTCTTTTCAGGCAGCTTATTCAGTACTAATGCTACATTTTTAATCTACAGAGTACACCGCATTTGAGCTTGGTGGAGGCATTGTCCATATTCGGAAAGCTGTAACACTGAATATTACTGTATTACTGTATACTCATACATGGATCATATGGATATATAATTTAAATATATATTTACTGCAATCCACTGAAATAGACATACAAAATAAAAATAAAAATAAATAAATACATGTAAATGGGTAAACCTGGATACAGACTTAACATTTAATTATTATTTATAAGGATGCCAAATATACCAAATAGTTAAATAATAGTACATATCATTAGCTGGGAGTAAAGTAAGATATTATTACAAACACTTAACTGTACAAAGTTTAGCTGAAATGATGGAACGAGCAGACGAACAGACAGTAGCTCCATTTCTGTTTTCTTTTCCGTATTGAACAATGCAGTGGTTTCAGTGGGGGAGAAATTGGCCTTGCTCAGTGTGAGTCAGGCTGTCGCTCTGTGCTGGATTACGGCGGTGCATTAGAGAGAGCACAGAAAGCCCTCCAGCTCTAATGTAAATAATGACTGAGATGCAGGGAAGATTACACACACACACACACACACACACACACACACAAATACACATGCAATACATACACACAATTAGCAGATTCTACATTATAAGTGTGTACATCAGCACAACAAACAGCCTGCAGCTACAAACTCCCAACTCTTTAAAGTCAGTTTAGACCTAAACGCTAAACAATGACTGACATACAGAAAGACAGCCAGTGACGAAAGCCTTATTTTGCATTCATGTTTTTTTGGTGTGTGTGTGTGTGTGTGTGTGTGTGTGTGTGTGTGTGTGTATGTGTGTCAGGCAAAACAGAGCAGCAGACTCCGTCTCCTCATGGCTAGGCATGCTGCTGGGGGGATTAATACCGAGGGGTTGTCCATATTTCCCACTGATCCCCACACACTCACAGACACTAGGTCTGTACATGTCTGATCCTCCACTTATGTCCACTGTCTGACACTATCTTTTACTCTTAGTAATCATTCTATACATTTTACTGACATGTCAAGCCACGGCAAAAAAAAAAAAAAAAAAAAAAAAAAAAAAAAACCAAAACAAAGATAATACGATCCAGAAGTGGATATTCATCCCAGTACTATTACAGCTACAATAAGTGTCTTTTCTTTGCCCTGAAGTCCTTTCTTGAATAATTAATCACTAATTATTAAAGGTCTCATTCTCCGACTTCTCCAGCCGCTGACAAAAAGCTTTAAATACTTCTTTCATCCTTATAAACCTCTCAGTCTATTGTTCCTGCATATTAAACACCACTCACTCTGACCTTAACCCCCCTTTCACCAACTCTGACTTACATTGGTTTAACTCCCTCAATGCGTGTAAGTGCTGCATTTCCACTGCCAACATGATTAAATCACACAATCTACTGCCCTGAATCCTCTTATGCTGCATATTACATATCTGTCTAACAAAAGAGTCTCAATCAGAACAATCAAAGCCCACTCTCAGGCCTGGATTATCTGATCCCATTGCCATAATGAAACGAGAGTCAGGGACATCATGGAAAATCCTCTGTTCATAGTATTAAAGATAGAAGCATGGAAGGATTATGAAGGATAATAACACAGAAGTATCCTCAGAAAGCGCCTGATATGGATCATTTAAACTGTAACCTTGTGCATCATATACTGTAAGCGAGTATAGGACAGAAAGCCCTGCTGAAAAGAAAAAAAAAAAGCCAATAGAAACCCTCATAGAATGTGTAAAGATTTTAATGTTTATAATGGGGGTTGTATTGATTTTAATGGAAACTGTAATGGTCTGTGTGGGTCTCCAATGGTAATTTGTTGCCTTATATTGGTGGCATGTTATATAAGGTGGATACAATTAAGGACCAATAATGGTAATTGTAATGGTTGTAATTGTTAGTTGATGGTTTGTAATGGTGTTTGTAGTGGAAATCATTCAAGTTTCTGTGACAATTTTTATTGTTTTGTTTTTTCAGCAAGGATGACATTTGTAGAAACGAGTTTAAAAATACTGAACTGTGTTAATGTCTGTGAATGTGAAAATACAGGAGAATCAAAGTCAATATGTATGTTTTTAGAAATCTATCTTTAAATGATCAATTTATTAGTCAACAAGTGTGTATTCTGCCTTTAGGATTTATAATAATTTATGACACTGTTGTGATCTAAAGTGTATACCCAAAATATGCTGAATAAATAAATAAATAAATAAATAAATAAATAAACAAATAAATAAAAATAATAATCATATGACCAAAAGGACTGCTGTCATTTCTGATTACTCCTAACATTAGAAACGCCAGTTTATGTGTGAACTGGGATATACTGTATGAACTGGTAGATCTAAAATTAGGGCAGGATCTTTAGAAACTATAAGAACACCCAATCAAAGTTCATGTCATAAAATCTAAGACAATATCTTATGTAATAATGAATTAAACCCTTATTAAGGTTAGAAGACACACTTGTACCGCATCACAATATGTATGTGTGTGTGTGTGTGTGTGTGTGTGTGTGTGTTTGCCAGGGCTCCTGTACTCTCCACAGGGCGTAGGGATTATCTGAGGAAGTGCACTGGAGTGGCAATAAATGGGAGACCTCCTCGAAAGCATATGCATGCTCAGGTTCACAAGTACACACACACACACACACACACACACACACACACACACACAGACAATACACATGTACAATACACATGTACAATAAAGCACATGAAAACTGAAAACTGAAAAAAATAGAGAGAGTGAGAGAAAAAGAGTGTGTGTGTGTGAGAGAGAGAGAGAGAGAGAGAGAGAGAGAGAGAGATAGATTTCCTTTATACAAAACCAAAGCCAATATGCCAATCCTACTTTCATTCACCGAGAATAAATATGGAAAACAGCCGTTAAGCACAAGTTCTCAAAATCACTCATCGTAACCTGTACATGCGCTATAGAGGCCATTCCATAAAAAGCTCAAAAAGACTTGCACTTGTGTGACATAGAAATGTAGTTTACTGACAGATTGCAGTAAGGACAGCAATGTTGTTTTCTTACACACACACACACACACACACACACACACACAAAATCAGTGTGTCTCCTTCTCTGTCACCTGCCCTACTCTATCTCCCTGAAAGTCATCTCCACCATTATGCTGCCAGTGTAATTAAGAAGGAGAATGGCACCTCACCAACCCCCTCGATGGACCAGCCCTGCGCTGCATGATAGACGAGGAGGCTGTCACATCAACCTGGAAGAGGCACAGGGTTGAGAAGGTGGTCATAACAGCAACTCTAATCACATACAGTAAACCCAAACTGTTGTCATTGTGTTATCTAAATGCTGGTGTGCCTTAAACCTCTTGAAGGCTTTAGAATGCTGAAAGTATTATTCTCTCATTATTATTATTATTTTATTTATCCTGGAAACAGATCAACAGAAATTCCCATGAACAGTACAGTAGTAATGTAGTCCAAGCCTTTTCAAGGAAAACAGTTGGCTATGTACAGTATGTTTAAAATGTGCAAAGGGATAAAAGGTACCAATTAAGTGAGTATGAAGTATGAGTATGAAACACCCATCAGCACTATATGTTTCCCTGAAGGGATATCACAGAAAACTAATAATAAAACCTGGCCACAACTATTATGTAGTTGAGTTTTTGTTTATTTTGAATGCTTTTGAAAGAAATTCGTAAGAAGTATGACTGAAATTAAAAGTTACAAAGTTAGTGTTAGGGTGACTTATTTATTTATTTATTTATTTATTTATAAATGAATTAATTTCTATGAATTCAAACAAAATTCAAGCCAAACATAATCCATTTGTTGAATTTTATACACTATATTGCACTGTAATTACCCAAGAAAGGCTTATACAACATTAGCTGAAGAGTCATTACCCCTTGTAATGTTGTAACAGGTTAAGACTATGTAACATCCCTATCCAGGAGAAACTTCTGAGTCTAAACCGTCATAAATCAAATCCATTTTCATTATCAGAACATTTCAAAAGCATTATCTCTTGGAGTAATATCGCATTTATACCTGTTAATCCTTTACAAAAAAAAAAAAAAAAAAGTGGTACCACCTGATAGGCTCAGTGGACATGAGGGGTTTCAATGGAAAATGAAATCATGCTGGAATTTGTGTAAGTGGATTCCAGGCCATTTAATTTCGTTGCATTAAAAATCAATTCGCTTCACACTGAGAGATGAAAATAACACCATGTCCTCTCTCGTTCTCTCCATCTGATTAAATACATGTGCTCCTGTCTTGCGCAGATTGTAGGAGTTGTGTTTTGGTGACTTAATAGGTCTCAGTAGACAAACGCTATTCTCTATTGTATAACCTGTTCGTAGCCTCATTTCTCAATCAAATGAAATACGACAATAAAAATACAACAAACCTGCTGACTAACTGAAGAAAGTCGGGAAGGTAATCATCCTTTAATTCGTCCTGCAGATAAGTAAGATTATTTTGGATATAATCGGATTTCCGTTTTGGTAGTAGCACAGAGAAAATATACAGTTGTGCTCATAAATTTACATACCCCTTGCAGAATCTGCAAAAAGTTGGTTTTTTTTTTTTTTTTTTAAAATAACAATAATAAGAGGGATCATTAAAATTGCAATTTGTTTGTTATTTCGTACTGCCCTGAATAAGCTATTTTACACAACAGATGTTCACATATGGTCCACAAGAGACAATAATAACTGAATTTACACAAGTTAATTATTAATTATTAGTTAATTATTAGTTAAACAACCCACTAATCTTCAGAAAAATCCTCCAGGTCCATTACAAAAGGTGCAAACATTCACTGATGCTCAATAAGGCAACACGATACATTAAGAACCAGGGGGATGTAAACTTTTGAACAGGATGATTGGTGTAAATTGTTATTATTTTGTCTTCTGGGACACATGTAAATATCTTATTTAGCTTCTGAAGGGCAGTACTAAATGAAAAAAAAAAAAGATATTTAAACAAAATAATAACAACAACTGAACCATCAGTGCTCATTATAAATGTTACCTAACATCTATGATGAACAATACTGATGATATTCACAATGATGAACAATATTGAACAATATGATGAATATGAATAATATGACCAATATGATGAACAATATTCACATATTTGCAACCATACTATGGCTATTAATATAGGTAGTATTATGTGTAATAAACTATGTTATGTTTATCCCAGATATAAAAAAGATGGAATCAAAAGTAAGAAAAGACAAATAAATAGCTTTATAACAGGAAACCACAGGCATTAAAGGCCTGGTGAGTGACAGCTTTCTAACTGTTAGTCCTTGAAGCTGAGCGTTTTTGTCTCATGGAGATATTGACAAGTGGAATCGGCCATAAACTGATTATCGCAATGGGATAAAGAAGCTTTAAGAGTCTTTAGCACAATCCACTGCTGAGGAGATGGCCAGAGAGCCCTGGATCAAGCTCAGATAAACCTCACGCCTCCAGAACTCCCTTCTTCCATCATCTTCTCCTCTCAACCCCTCTAGCCAAACTCCTCAATTGTAAATGCACTCAAAGGCAGTGAGTCTCACAGTTTCAAAACAAACTTTAAAAGCCCACTGTGCAATGAGCATTGAGGTTTATCTTAACAGGACCCACCCCCCGCCACGCACATTGAACTGGACTCTTCTTATTGTGTTTATTACATGAAGTAGCATAGTTCACAAATGATAGTTCACAGTGCTCAGATTTTTCTATAATGCTGTGACTTGCTGCTGTCTTTATCCCCCCCTCCTCCCTCCCCCACATAGGTTAGTGTGTTGTCAGGGAGATTAGTAATTCTGTATCTTTATAAGGGGGGGGTCATTAAGTCAAGTTAGTGTGGGTGACCATTCACTGCTCCACTCTCATGTCAGAAATGTTACAGTGACTGTACATCACCAGTCAGTCTGTACTACACAGGAAGGACACCCGAATGACACAAAGAGTTATTCAGGTCGTAATGAAGAAGCTTAATGAAACCAGTGCCCTTGAAAATTCTTTATCACCCCCCTCCATATTATGGTCCCCCCCGTCTCTCTCTCGCTCTCTCTCTCTCTCCCTTTCTATCCTGTCAGCTATGCCACGTGCCATTCCTATATTAATTAAACCCAGCATTTTCTAAAGCACTTAAGTGAGCCGCTCTTGTTGATAATGAGTGGGCTTAAAAGAGCGCAGTCCCTCCAAAATGACTTTTTAAACCGGCCTTATTAAGCAGAAAATTACGCCCAAATCAGCCTACAAGGCCCTCATTAAAAGCCACTGATCCTTAGCTGGCTCGTTCGCTTTTAATTAGGAGCGCGTGAGTCTTGCTACCACGCCGAGAGCCATTAATCCTTCCTTTCATCACTCACAAGACAGGCTCCACCCACTCACCGGCTGTCGGCCACGCCCAGTCACAATCATCCGGACCAGCCTACTCACACCTTGCCGCTCCATCGCTGAATGCAGTAAACATACAGCACTGTGTGTACATTTGGATTTAGATTTATTCATTAGGCATACCAAGACTAACACAGAGCAACAATATATACTAGTAAGCTAGCTTACTAAAAAAGTACTCATTTAAAATCTAACTAACTAAGGTTATAAACAACACAACACTCTCTGCCATTTGTATTTCTCTGCCACTGCAGATAGGTTTAGATCTGAACAGTAGAACAGTAGTCTGTTCTACAGTAATACTGCAAAGTAATAATTCTGACCTCTGTATTTAGGCGTATTACAATTATTAAATTTGTCATACTATCCTTGTGAGGTATTTCCATTGACATAATTATTAATGCAAATAATTCATGTGATCCTACATCTAAATCTAACCTTAACCTTAACCTCAGTCACCAAAAGGAAACCTTTTAGCTTATTTATTTACATATTTATTTTTAATACATACAAGCTGCAGTTTTTGAGTTTTGTTAAAAAAGATATCCCTATCTTTATGAGGAAATTTGGTCCCCAACAAGATATAAAAGTATAAACAACCCCCACCCCACCCACACTGCAAACAATGATACTGTATGTTATTAAGTGAAAATATCTTGAATATGTGTTAATGTATCTATGTGCTACTAAGAGATTACTTGAAATTGAATATAAAATTATGCAGCCTGTTTTTAGATGTTATTCATTTCAAGCTTTGAATGTTTATATTATATTGGTAGATAATTTTGCTTCTTTCTGGAAATAAATGTTTTAAAAAAAGATGATTCCAAGTTTGAAATGCATAGAATATGTCTAGAAATAGGTTTAACAACCTTATGTTTGGTTTATTGTAATCTTATGATTGGAAATACCAGATAGATGTGACTACATTTAAGATATTTTCACTTGTCATTTTTTTTGCATTTTTTGCACACACACACACACACACACACACACACACACACACACACACAGTGTAATCTAGTGAGTTTCTCAGGCATTGCAGTGGTGCACACCTCTGCCTGTCAGAATCCTCTGTGCATCAAGGATTATGGATGGCCAATTACATCGCTTTTGGCATTAATTAATGACACTAACTAACCCCCAATGCTCTCTACAAAACAGGGTTTCCCCTCAGCTGCTCCAGAAAACACGATTCACAGGGCCTTATACAGCAGGGAAGTGAGTAACTGGGTGTTGTGAGTGTGCTGGAGTTTGTCTCTCGTTGTGTCTGACTACACAATTTCAGTGTGTGCATATGTCTGTTTGTATATGAACACAAGAACAAGTGAAAGTCTATTTGTGTGTGTGTGCATGTGTGTATGTGTGTGTGTGAGTGTGTGTGTGAGTTAGGAAATGTGAACACCAATGTGGCAGGGTGAGGGAAATGGGACTGCACTGGTGTGCACCTCGTTTCTGTGTCCCAGATCCCCTGTCATCTTTCTAAAGTTCCCACCAGTTTGGCGTCTGAAGGCCATTACAGAGATTAGGCTGTGAAGCTAGACTGGGCGCTGGGCATGTCATCTCACATACAGAATCAAAATGAGACACAGCTATTGTGCTCTCTTGCACTCTCTTTTTATTTTTTCACTCTCTTTTTCTCTCTCCATTGTCTACATTGTATACTATAAAATTAATATATGTATCAACTGAACATTTTACATGCAAATGCAGTAGCATGGCTATAAATATGGACAGGAGAGTTAATATGATATTTCTTCTGTTCTGTTCTGTTCTGTTCTCTCCTCTCCATGGCTTAATGTTTCCCTCCAGATGGTTATGGTAGGGGGTTTAAATGTGGTGTCAGGTGCCTTGTGGCAATTTGTAGGCATGTATACTATTTGTGAGCATTCTCCAGTCCATGTCTGATTACAGTAACGAATCCTTATTCCTCGGTGGTGCCACACACTCGCTCACGTCTGACTGAATCACATGGCTGCTAGGAACCAAGTGACTTTGCCTCTCATTGCATGAGACAAACAGGGCCGCAGGGAAGAGGCAGCCATGATGTCACAGATCTACCGGAGGGGGTCCCCTCTTTATTCACATACAGGGGCATTAAAGGGTGTGTGCACCCTTCAAACATTCATATAGTTAGGCAGGGACTCTCTCTTAAACACTGCAGTTAGCTAGATAAATCGTGCACAACGAGCTTCCATTCACATGAGGAAATATACAATGTGTACCCAGCCAGCACAAAAATATGAAAATGGACCTCCAGAGTCGGTGGACATTTCTGGTCAGTCAGTGGTCACTGGGATACATATAGTGTGAAGCCTACTGAGGCTACCTGGATAGAAGACTGCCCATGGCATTTACAGGGTCGTTCTAAACTAAATAGTTTTTATTAAAGGCACCAACTAAGGAACACTTATCATTACGTGTAACTAATGAACATATATCAGTTGTTGTTTGCAATAGTACATGTCTAGAAGGGGGGGTGGGGGGGGACTGCTGAAAATAGAGAAAATAGTTGAGGTAGGTAAGCTTTCTGGTAAAAGTTTTCACCAGCCATTTTAATAGGAATACCAGTACATTCATGAAATCATTATCCAAGCATCCAAGCACAAAATCATACCTATATATAGGGCAAGAGTTTCACTTAATGCTCACATCAAAAAGCAGAATGGGAGAAAAAATGTGATCTCAGTGACTCAGTGATGGGCTGGTTTGAGTATTTGAGAAACTGCTGATCTCCTGGGATTTTCATGCACAACAGACTATTGTGTTTCTACATAATGGTGTTAAAAAAAA
>JANDJT010000050.1:14338793-14340652 GCA_024331685.1 Stegophilus panzeri
GAGCGTTTGGCCCTGGTTAAGGTACGCCACGAGCCGGCGCATCTCCTCCAGAGCCTGCGCCTGCATGAGGATGTAGTTCTTGGCGAGGAGCAGCGTGGCGATTTTGGACAGTTTGCGCACAGACGGGCTGTGTGCGTACGGGATGACGGCGCGCAGGCCGTCGAGAGCATCATTCAGGTCGTGCATGCGCCGGCGCTCGCGCGCGTTGATGCTCAGGCGCAGAGAGCGCTGCTCCTTGGGCTTCTTGGCGGCCGGGTGCTTGGGGTCCTCTCCAAAGGCCGAACTCTGTTTCCGAGCGTCCACATCGAAGCCGTCGTCGTCGTCGCTCGTGTGCTCGCCGCCGCTCTCGCCGGATTTGGCCGTCTGCGCCGTGAGGAAGTCTGCAGCAGCGGAGGAGGCGAGCGGGAAACGGGCAGGACTCGATGCACCGTGACTCGCGCCGAAGCCCAGCGCCGCTTGGCCGTAACGCTGCGTCAGGTCCAGAAGCGTGTCATTGCTGATCGATTTCAGCAGATTCTCCTCTCGAGCATTCATTATGAAAAAAAACGGAAACGAATTACAAAAATAAAAATAAAATAAAAATAAAAAAAAGAATAAAATCGTGAAGTGAAACCTTATCCGCCGCGTTCCTAGTCTCGATTTTTCTTTGCGCTTTCTCGCGCTGTCTTCTTGCTTCCTGCAAGTCCTCACGGCCGTGCCCAGAAACTGTGTAAGTTGTAATCTGAGTCAACCTTGCTCCAACCCGCTTCTTCCCTCTCGCGCCTGATCTGGTCACCTTACACAAGCGTGTGATGTAGTAAAGACGCACTCGGTTATGATACGCGCACTTTAGACACCTCGTGCGAACTTGTGCGCGTGTCCTCGCTGCTGCGCGCGCTGCGTTCTGCCCTCGCCCTGGGCACAGTGTGGCGCGCGCTCAGTCCTACAAGAGCGTTAGTAAGAGCGCGAGGCCCCGCGGGATTACAGTTCTGTCCAATCAGCGAGGCGTTTTAATTAAGAGGATTAGAAGCCTGCTGTGTCTTCATTGTAACCGCGAAAAAAAATCATAATAGCTGGACCGGACGAAATAATGACATGAAGGTGTCTACAGTGAACTTCAGAGACTAATATTTATCAGCGATTTTAGACTAGCTATCAATTACAAAAAAAATTGACAAAAATACCATTTAAAAATACCTATATATATATATATATAAGTTTAATCGGTTATTTGACCATGCACCAGTAGAGTCTCATCATTGTTTTGTGAACTTTAGAAAGCAATGATTTTCTTTGACTTTTGAAATATATCCAAGCCTAGATAAACTAGTCTAATTCTAGACTTTCCCCTAGACAATTAAAGGGTACACTTTGGAATAAAATTTCATGCCTAACAACAACAACAGCAACAACAACACAATGAATTAAAGATAATGTGCTATCGGAATGGTCGTAAGAATGAGTTCAGGAACTAAACACATAAAGTCTTAAAGAGCCTCCAGATTTGATCCCATACCACAGTCTCCGGCTTATTGCTGACCTTTACCCTTCTACTATGTGGGATTCAGTGGTTAATGTTGATGTGGGTAATTCTGTTTTCCTTTAAATACTGATCCTGACCCTTTCTGCTCTCCGGACTTGACTGATCCATCCTGATGCCCTACCTCTATATGGAGCTCTCATCAACTGGAGGCTACATTCTGCCACTGAGGACGACCCCAAGCAGTGCAGCCTGGAGATTTCTGAGGATGGTACCGCTTGAAGTACCATGGAAATGGTTTTGGACCTCAATTCCACATGCACATTTTCAATTCAATTCAATTCAATTTTATTTGTATAGCGCTTTTTACAACAGACATTGTCTCAAAGCAGCTTTACAG
>JANDJT010000050.1:14349454-14370244 GCA_024331685.1 Stegophilus panzeri
AATGAATTTAATCCATTTTGGAATAAGGCTATAACATAACAAAATGTGGAAAAAGTGAAGCGCTGTGAATACTTTCCAGATGCACTGTATGTGTGTGGAGTTAGCATTTTCTCTGTGAGCTTTGCTGGTTTCCTTTGGGTTCTCTGGTTTCCTCCCACAGTCCAAAGACATGTGCTGTAGGATGGTTGGCATCTCCAAATTGTCCAGTGTGTGAGTGGGTGTGTGAGTGTGTGCAGTTGTGCCCTGTGATGGGTTCCCTAGGATAGGCTCCAGGTTCCCTGTGTAGGATAAGCGGTACAGAAAATGAATGAATGAATCGATGGATGGAATAATAATAATAATAATGACAACAATAACAACAACAACAATAATAAATAAATAAATAAATAAATAAATAAATAAATAATAATAATAATAATAATAATAATAATACTAATAATAATAATAATATGCTTAAATTATATAGTGCCTTTCTCATACCAAAGTATGCTTTACAATTCCAGGAAATAAACAAAAACACAACATAATGATGTTTAAAAAATCAACAAAAATTAAAAGGCATGCTGAAAATGATCAGAGGCTACACTCAGTCCAATGTGGGTAGGTGGACACACATCACACAAGGTGGATCAAAGCCTGAAGAAATCTGCTGCTTAAGCTTGGGTCTGGAGCTCCCCCACTACCGGCAACCAGCAGACAAATTTGGGTAACAACCGAATACAATAAAACAGAAAACAATTATAAAACCTACAAACACGGGAAAAACATAAGAAAGCAAGAAAAGAAAACACTGGTGAAAAGCACCAGCTAAAATGCGTACAGCATAATCACAACCAAAAACATTGTGATGTGATAGAGATGGAGTAAACGAGCATTGGGGAGTGCCTAGAAAATGACTAATTAGAAAATGAGGCTGATGTAAACACAAACAAGCATTCTGGACTGTAATGAAGTTTTCCAAATGGGTTTCCTCAGCCACATAATACACCTGTGTTGTGGCCATGGCTTAAACCTTTTAAAATTATTATTACGTTCTACATATTTTCTTAGTTATTTTTACAAGAAAGAAATAATTTAAAAAAATATTATAAATAAAACTATTGCACCTTTGACTGGAGCTAGAGATGACAAATACATTCCCCTCTGAAATTGGAACAGCAGGACCAAGTAATTTGTTTGTGCTATACTCCAAAGACATTTGGGTTTGACAGCAAAAGATGAATGAGTCGAGACTTTACAATTTCAGCTTTTCTTTCCTACTTTTTACATCTGGAAGTGTTAAACAACAAAAAAACATAGAACCTTTGAATCAGACCATCCAATTTTTAGGTAAGAAAAGTATAGGAATATATAAGTCTTGAAGTAAATTAAAGTAAATAGGACTTAATATTTGGATGCATATCCATTTCTTTCAATAACTGCATCAAGTCTGTGACTCACTGACATCACCAAATTGTTGGTTTCTTCTTGTGTGAAGCTTTTCCAGGCTTTTACCCCAGCCTCTTTCAGTTGTTGTTTGTTACAGGGAGTTTCTCTCTTCAGTCTCCTCTTCAGGAGGTGAAATGCTGCTCAACTGGGTTAAGGTCTGGTGATTGACTCCGCCAGTCTAAAACCCACTTTTTCCCCCTGATCAAATCATTTGTTGTGCTGGCTGTGGTAGAGGTTAATCTTGGTTCCAGAACTTCTGCGGCTCATCTCAGCATTTCTTTGCAAATTCCAATCTGGCCCTCTGATTCAATCTTGTGGTTTGGCCTCTATATTTCTGCTCTTGAAGTCTTCTTCAAACCGTGACATCACAAAATTATGATACCTTCATGGTGTGATGCCTTGTGGAAGTTGTTGGTGATGTTGTTTTTGGGTTTTCCTTCACAGCTCTCACAACTGTTCTGTTACCAGTTGTTGTTGTTGTTGTTGTTGTTGTTGTTTTCCCTTTGGCCGACCTATTTGGTGTCTGGTACACCAGTGGCTTCTTTCTTTTTCAGAACATTCGCGCTTTGAGAAGTTGCTTTTAAAGGCGCTTTATAAAATTAAGTTTATTATTATTATTATTATCATTCCAGATTCATGTATTGGCTATGCCCAATGTTTGTGCAATGCCAGTGGATTTTCCTTCTTTTCTCAGCTTCAAAATGGTTTGCTTTTCTCCCATACACAGCTCTCTAGTCTTCATGTTGGCTTATCCCTCTCTAGTCTTGATGTTGGTTTATCCTTTTTTTAACAACAAATACAGTCTTCACAGGTGAGACTGAAGGCTCAAATCAAAGGTAGATGTTCAGAGTTATTTATTGTTTAAACAATCACTCTACCTGGGACACACCTATGTAACAAGAAACACCTGTCAGTCACATGTTCCAATATTTTTGCTCACATCAAATTGGTTGGCCCGATACAAAATGTGCCATATATGATGACATTTAACACATCTTCTTATATTCATCTTTTGATCTCAAACCCAAATGTCTTCAGTGCGCAGCAAAAACAAATGAATTGGCCTTGCTTTTCCAATAGTTTAGAAGGGGACTGTAAATGTATAACTATAAAATCCACACTAATTGCGTCAATGAAAAGAAAATGGAAAGAGAAGCCAAAGAACATTCATTTTCCATAATGGGTCAGATTATAAATGAACTAAAAGAATACTCAACGTGCTGTCACTGCTGATTGTTAAATCAGAGCTTGTTAAAGACCTGGACTTGGTTGAGTTTGAAAAGCAAGTAAAAGCAAGAAGGAAGCCAGTTGCCTAAGATAAGTTTACCTTCCGCATACCCTAAGGCAACACAAATACTTATAATGGATGTGTAATCTAGTAAAGTACATGTTTTTTTGTTTTTTTTGGCAATGGTTCAGGTTACGATGAGGGGTGGTCAGGGCTCTATTCACTGGGGAGTGTAGCCTTGTATTCAGTGGTTATTCAATGGTCTACATAGAAATGTATTGTTACCAGTGGTGGCTGGTGATTTTTAAAATAGGGGAATCACAGTTGTCTGTAAGGTGTCTACATATATACCTGTGTTTGTCCTGTTTTATCTGTTTTATCTTTCAGCTGTTGTTCTGGCCTCTTGTTTAATTCTCAGTCTCTCCTCATACATAAGAGCAGGTCAACCAGAAATCAGGTCATCAAAATTAGTAGCATCTGTCATGTTGCCCTAAATAGCAGCTAAGCTGCTAGCTACCTAGTGACAGCTGACTAATAAAACCTACAAAGAAACCCCAAAAATCCAAAACTAATGCAAATAATAAAAAATTGCTTCATTCTTATGATTTATTTACAATATTTACAAAATAGTTGTGTACAATTGTTATGGATTAGGCTATTGACCACTACTGCAGCTCTAAGCCCTCAGTCTGACTGCTACCAATATGTATAAGTTTGTGATGTCAATTATGTTCATTACCATTTCATTAATTGGCAGTTGGTTAAGATGTTCAGTTCCTTTGAGAGATCTCCCACTCATCATATGGAGAAGCCATGTATCTGAGCAGGACAAGCGAACTTTTACAAGCAAACAATTAACTATGTGTTTGTCTATGCAAAACACACCCCCAACGAGTGTTACTCTTCCACCCATTAAAACACAATATAGTTGAATCCAGGGCTGCACTGGGACATAATTTCAGGCCAGGAGTCTCACACTCATCCAGGCCACCCCAAACACCCACAACAAATTTTTAAACCACTGACAACCCTATTTTTATTTTCCTGAATTCAATTTATTACACACAGTATAGTCATCCCATAAAAACATAAGCAAGAAACCTAGAGGTTGTGAAGCAGTCCTAATTTATATCAGCTTTCATGGGTTTCCCAAGCATTTAACAAACACCAGAAGTGCAAAGCTGCCAGTAACTCTCTAAATTTCACTCACAAAAGTACATTAAATGCAGAAGAGAGGTAAACAAAAGACACTTTTTTGGCCATTTTTCATGTACCTGTCACTTCTTTACCAGGTCTAATGCTATAAACAGAACTGTCTCCACATTGTTGGAATAAAAATGTTTAACCTTACTATAATTCGCGAGTACAGAATCTAAATTTCTTTTAGTAAAAATTAATGTAACACATTAGGGCAATGGTTTTTTTGAGACTTAAAAAATACTTAAAATACCTGAGCGTTAACCTTACTATATTTCATACAAATATATTAAAACATATTTAATTTCTCTTTATTTACCTCTACCTGTCATCTCAGGTTGACCCTGAATTGTGACCACTGCACAGAGCAAGTGCCGGGTTAACTTTCTCCACCTTATTGTGAAAAATAGGAGAAAATAGTTGTTGTTGTTTTTTCAACTTCACATATGGGCAGACATAATTTTCTAAATTACCTGAATATCTGTTAGCACAATACGAACTACATGATGACAATATATATTTAGAAAAATCCTAATATTGAACATGATATTACCTTTTATGACTCATAGCTTGTAAAAGTGTTTGTTGTTGTTGTTTTCCCTAACTGTAGTTGTAATTTCAACATTTAAAATAACAACATGGAGGGCTCTCTAAATGTACTGTACATAAATTTGGATATTTGTCTGCTAAATGACTTAGTATTATAACTAGTGACACTGTGGTTAATACCTGTTTAGCTAAGTTAGCAAACACAAAGGTACAGTATTTACAGATGACCTGTACTTCTGACGTGCACTTGAAGCCCTGAACAGGTCAGTAATTTTGTTACATTTCACTGCTTCTTTTTAGAGGGCTTTCTTTTTGCATGCACTTTCTCTGCTCCACCAGGCCGCTTCCTCTCCATCCTCGCTCTGTGCAGTGATGACTCTGTTCCAAACCGTTCGCCGGAACTGAGGAGAATGGTAGCATTGTAAAGCAAGACTAAGAGATTCATGATTTGTTATCGATTTTTTATCGAATGCTGAAGTCGGAAAGGATCACTTGAGTACATAGGACAAGCAATAATATAAAATAATTAATACGTTTGATTAAATAAAAATAAAAAAACAGCAGGAAAGCATAACAAATCAGTTGTCAGGTCACCGGGAAGTCTCCTGGTGCTCCTGATGGCCGCTCCAGGCCTGGTTGAATCTGCCATAGAAGCCCATAGAAGCCATACTTCACTGGATTCCTATGGGTGTTGTGTCATGGGTTTCAAAGATTTTAATGCAAGCTGTGCTGTCTACCTATAGCAGTTTGTGTTAAATGGAAAACAAAACAAACAAACAAACAAAAAACAGTGAGCTATTGTTGTGAAATATTTGAAAGTTTTATGTTGATTTTACATACAATATTGTATTTCACCAAGCATGATGAATAATATAGATACATTTCTACATTTAATATACAAAACATTTAATTCCTTCATTTTAATGAAATTCGAGGGGAAAGTTGGCAATCACGTGACAACAACAACAGACTTCTTATATCAAAGGCCTGCTTAAAATATAAACACTTTATTACATATTTTATTAACTAACTGACTAACTAACTGAAGCATCAATTCAGTGTTTCCCACTCCTGTTTAATACTGCACTGCATATTTGAACTCATCAGTTACACTCATAACAACCAGAAAAGGTTCTTTATAGTTATGCCATATGGCACAATGGATAGAACAATCATTTTCAACCACAAAGATCCTTCCATGTAATAGTGAGATTTACAGTGGGAAATTATTTGTTTATTGGTTCTCTCTGGTGCCAACACATTTGCTAGCAGATGCAATGAAGTGTTCAGAAATATACGGTAGCATCCAACAATATCCCATTAGTACCCCACAATTTTCACTGTTTTGTATTGAGGAAAGATTGTAATACTTGCAGGGAAACGTGAGCTGGTGAGACATGAATTAGTCCTGATGTGATGGTCCTTTGATACAAAAGTAAACAAAGAAGCTTAATATTAGCTAGCTAGGCTACAATTGTAAAACTTCTCCTCTATGGCTTCCCTCTGTGGCACACCTATTGCAGACAGCATGCACATACTGTATATTGATGCCACAAGCCATTGCTTCTGAAGTGAATGCTTCATAATTTCTTCACAATCAGACAAAGCAGCAGAAAAAGTGCTTACCAATCAATCACATCAATGCTTTATTAAAGAAATGATTGAAGTATCCAAAATTACACTGAATAATTTGGTTGATTTTTAGTGTGTTGATTTGATGTCTGTCCTTTATGTGGAAGCGGGGTTTTGAGCTCAGGATACTGGGTGGAGTTTCACATGTTCTCCCCGTGTCTGCATGGGTTTCCTCTGAGTTGTCTGGTTTCCTCCCACCTCCCAGAAACATGCCAGATTGGCTATGCTAAATTGCTCTTAGGTGTGACTGAGTTTGTGCATGGTGCCTGCAATGGATTGGGATCTTATCCAGGCTGCATTCTTGCCTCACACCCAGTGTTCCCATTATAAACTCCAGATCTAGCACGATCCTGACCCGGGATAAAGCGGTCAATGAAGATTAACAAACGAATGTGAAAGCAAGTGATATGACACCTAAAACAAAGCAAATTATGGAGGAAGACTTTTGTAGGTCCAGCAACAGTGTTGTATACTATATGGCCAAATGTATGTGGACTCCTTCTCATCACACCCATGTGCTTGTTGAAGATCCCTTTACAGATTTAGTCCTCCCTTTGCTGTTATAATATTTCCACTGTTCTGGGAAGGCTTTCCACTAGATTTTAGAGCGTGACGGTGGGGATTTATGCTCATTCAGCCACAGGAGCATTAGTGAGGTTAGACACTGATGTTGAGTGAGGAGGCCTGGGATGCAGTCAGCATTCCAATTCATCCCAAAGGTGTTCAGTGGGCTTGAGATCAGGAATCTGTCCAGGCCACATCTTCAATTCCAACCTTAGATTCTGTGAAGGGTAATGTTACAGCATACAAAGACATTCTATACAATTGTGCACTTCCAATTTTGTGGCAACAGTTTGGGAAAGGCTTACATATGGCTGTGGTGGTCAGCTGTCTATATACTTTTTGACATATAGTGTATTTGATGCAATTTCATTTGTGTTACAAATGCTTGAAACAATTTCCCACTTTGAATTCCCACTTTGTTTTTTTGTTTTATCCCACTTTTTTGTTGTCAATTTTTGAAACAACTTCCCAGCTGATTTTGTCCCTGTCCACCCTTTGCGTATGCTGTATTGGTTTGCTGATCTGAGATCACTTTTGGATATCTCTGGCATAGCTAGATAGGCAATCTGTATAACCGATGTGGAGCTGGACCTGAAATGAATCTGGAGTGTTTTGCAAAAAATTTGAGAACGTCATGTTTGCGTGTTCCATGCACCAGGAGGCGCCGTACAACAACTCAACTACATGTCTTGAAGAATATCAAATGCACAATTACATAGAGCAGCAGTTTCCTATGTCTATAATGTTCACCCATGTGAATGTGCTGAATGAAATGAACTGCTTACTGCTATACATCCTAAACTACTTAATCCATTGATTTTATCATTGACCTCTAGCTATTTATGCATTACAGACTGCATAGGGCCTTTCTTCATTGTCTAGTATAGCGAGTATAGTGAGTATGGCCACCAAAAAGCTTTTCTTTACATTCAGAAATGGGTCCTATTTGACGTATAGACATATACTTGACATACAGTGTACTACAGATAGTGTATGAGACCATATCATATTTAGTGTCTGTTATAGGAGTAAGGAAGTTATCACTTCATATGTCTTCACATTTCAGACTTGCTAAGATTTTACTATATGAAAGCGTGTGGGTTCAAAGTGTGGGGCAAGAAAACCACTGTTGGTCCTTAGAGAAAGATCCTTTTCCCTCACCAGCTCAGCTCAAAGTGAATTGTATTCTCTGGATTGTATATGCAATTAACAGATCATTGATGAATGCTAGTCTCTTTGAGAACATTTTTAACCCAGTTATACAGTCATCTCTTACTGCTTTGTGGACAGGTTTGCTACAACATCTATTACAGGGTGTTTCAGGCTTATGCATAAGTCAGTAACTTTAACCATATAAAGTCTTTATCCTTTCTCCTTGTGTTCAGATAATTGATGTGCAAATAAGGTCAGGAAAGATGCAACACCTTTGGTGAACACTGCCGAAAATGTGGACTTGTATTCATGACAGGTCAGACACAAAATGGACAGATGAAAAGGAGAGAGACTGTTGATGCTGAGTCCTTTACATTTTCTTATTTCTTCCACTTAGCAAGCAGAGCCGTGTGTGTGTGTGTGTGTGTGTGTGTGTGTGTGTCTGTGTGTGTGTGTGTGTGTGTGTGATCAATGGAGAGAGGCTTTGGAGCACAAGCATTTATTATCAGGCTCGGTGAACCTCGGGCCAGACATCCAACCATCCACACTTTCCCTGCTTCTACCTCCTATAACACACCATGAAATTATGGTGCTCCACAAGCATTGTGATCAAAATGGCTCATTTCACACCATTTGTTCTGTGTCCTCCAACCATTTTCCCTATCAAAAACTGGTCATTGTCAGCAGCTGGGGTGTGGGTATATTTAAATTGGGGTGCATTTATGTGATTTATGCCTGGCGTGTGTGTGTGTGTGTGTGTGTGTGTGTGTGTGTGTGTGTGTGTGTGCAAGTGTGAGTAGAGAGAGGATGAGGTTAAAGGTAATGTGTATCCTAAAAGATGAAATGAGAAAAGCATTCTCTGAAGAGGATTATCACATAGCTGTTAGCTATGGGAACAATTTGAAGTTCACATTCCCCTGCTGTTCTTATACTTCCGTACCTCTAGCAAATGCGAAAGGGTGTGTGTCGGCCCTCTCTGTGCAACACGGTGCAATGGCAGCCTCTAATCTTCTCACCGTATTCACTCCATCTCTACAGAGGCTGCTAAGGAGCACACACACACACACACAGAAAGAGAGAGAGAGAGAGAGAGAGAGAGAGAGAGAGAGAGAGAAAGACAGAGAGAAAGAGAGAGAGCAGAGGTTACAACAGCATGCTCTCTGTTTTATTTGGTTGTTGCTAGGTGACCGTTAATCTATAGTTAAATACAAAGATCCTGACGTTCACCCTGAGTGAAGGAGGCAAATAGGAAAATGGAAAAACCAAGACATCTTTAAATACATTGTTTGACAAGAACTATTTTAACCCAGTGACTATTGGGAGAGAAATAGCATAAACATCTGTAAACAAAGCATGGCTGGCTAGTGTAATGGCACGCACACCGTGCCACTGATTAGCGGCTCCCTGTTGCCACAGCAACCATGGGGCAGTCAGCTCCAAGGTGACATGCCACTTAACACCCTAGAATGCCATCGAAGGCCACAAGGGAGCAGCAGTGCTCGTTTCAACAAAACACCATGAACCACAGCATTGTAAGTATGCGTCTGTACATAATGCCAGGTGGTCCTTGATGCAGTGTTCCTGATGGTCCTTGATAATTGACAATATAATCTACAGTGCATTATGCTGCTGTGTGTGACTGCCTTGTCAACCATGCTGTAAACACTTATCGGGTCAGACGAGGTCCTACTCATGACCTACAGTCTAGAGGGGAGTGTAATTTTGAAGGAGATAAATGCAGAGCAGAAGAGATAGTAAAGGCGACTGAGATTATCGCCATCTGTTCCATGTAAGAGAACAAGAAAGACAGACAGTGTGTTTGTGTGTGTGTGTGTGTGTGTGTGTGTGTGTGTGTTTGTGTGTGTGTGTGTGTGTGTGAGTGAGTGAGAGAGAGAGAGAGAGATTGACAGTGAGTTATATTTTGACTGACAGCAATAAACCCTGCTAAAAAAAGAATTGCTTCCACAGTTATTTGCTTCGCTTTGTGGTATCTCTGGCATACCAGACATTTTAAATCAGATGTATATGTCTGTACAGCAAAAATGGGCGTCAATGCTCCTCTGTATGGGATCACGACTCTTGCTCTTGTCGTGCATGTTCACACGGTTTGTATCAATATACAGTCCCCTCTGAAAGTATTAGAAAACAAGGGCAATTCTATTGTTTCTGCTATACATTGAAGACATTTGGGTTTGAGATCAAAAGATGAGAAAAACGAGATGGTAGATCGGAATTTCAGTATTAATTTCCTGATATTTACATCTAGAGGTGTTAAACAGCTTAAAATATGGCATCTTTGCTGGCAAACCACCCAATTTATAAGTGAGCAAAAGTATAGAAACAGATAGTCTTAAAGTAAATAACACTTAATATTTGGTTGCTTATCCCTTGCTTGCAATAACTACATCAAACCGTTGACCGACTGACATCACCAAACCTTCACATTTTCCAGGTTGTACTGCAGCTGCTTTCAGTTGTTGTTTGTTTTGGGGGGGGTTCCCCCTTCTGTCTCTTCTTCAGGAGGTGAAATGCATGCCCAGCTGGGTTAAGTCCTGGTGATTGACTTGGCCAGTCTAAAACCTTCCACTTTCCCCTTCCACTTTTAGATTGGATAAATTTCTCTGTAGATTGGAAGAAAGATTATTTCTGTTGACTTCTGAATTTATTCTGCTGCTACCCTCATGAGTTACATCACCAATAAAGATTAGTGAGCCCATTCCAGAAACAGCCATTCAAGCCCAAGCCATGATGCTACCTCCATCGTGCTTGACCAATGAGCTTGTATGTTTTGGATCATAAGCTGATCCTTTCTTTCTCCACACCTTAGCCTTTACATCACTTTGGTAGATGTTCTTGGTTTTGTGGCTCATGTCTGTATTTTTTTGCGAATTCCAGTCTGGCCTTCTGGTTCTTACTGCTAATGAGTGGTTTGCATCTTATGGTATGGCCTCTATATTTCTGCACTTGAAGTTCTCTGGTATTCATTTTGGTTCATCCTTTTTAACAACAAATGCAGTCTTCACAGGCACAACCCAGGGCTCAAACCAAGAGTAGATATTCAACGCTATTTATTCTTTAAACAATCAATTTAACAGGGCAGCAAGAAACACCAGTCGCACGTTCCAATATTTATGATCACTTGAAAAAAAATGGGTGGGTTCAAACAAAAGGTGCCATGTTCTAAGTTGTTTAGCACATCTGGATATAAATGTGTGGAAATTAAAGCTGGAATTCTGATCTACTGTCTCATATTCATCATTTGATCTCAAACCCAAATGTCTTCAATGTATAGAGAAAGCAATAGAATTGACCTTGAGGTTCCAATACTTTCAGAGGGGACTATAGCTGACTGAGACTGGCAAGCAACTAGATAAGGTAAGCAATTTTACCTGAGTGATTCACTGAACACGCTCCAGATTGAACCATTTTGGTGCTCTTTGCCTTGTTGTTATTGCGGAATAACTATTTTTGATGTCAGGCTGAACCAGTGAATAATTTCAGAGGGGTTAGAAAATATATAAAGGATAAAACATGAAAAGGTTTATAGCAAAATAATGAAGGCGTTTATAGCAAAATAATCAGTGACAGAGTGGTGTTATGCAGACTGATGCGAAGTGGAGGGCTTTCATCACCAAATGTTGATTAATTTCCAATAGCAGCATAACCAAAAGTGTTTCATTCCTCTTATACCACAGCAATTTGCCAACAATTGCAATTTTTAATTGATTAAAAAATGATGTCATACTTTTTTTTTATCCATTTATAATTACAGTTAATGTTGTGCAACATTCACAAAACAAACTAGTTCCTGTTATCACTTACATTATAACAACTGTAAAAAGATGTTCCCTCACCAACCTGCAGAGAAACTGCAAACATCATCCTAAAGACCTTCCCAAGGTAGAAAACATAAAGGAAAATATTACCTCTGATTGTTACAAAGATCTGACACTTGAGACTCCTTCCAAAAATGCTAAATAAATGTCTCCTCACAGAGTACTTCCCTATATCAATCATTATACTTGTTTACATATATTTCCAATAATGTGGATCATCTGCCAAATAAGTCCTTGTGTAATTTGTTATTATAGAATCAATTAGAATAAGCAAATGAATATATCTTGCAGCCAGAAGTATTGGAAACACCTTCTGACCAATCAAACATTCTACAGTGCTGTGTTATAATATCAATAAAATCACCATGTGATCTGTAAAAGTGCTAAGCGATGCGCTCATGCATTTTGCATGGATGACTGTAGGTATATCTCACTGGTTCAATATCTTGACTGGTTCATCT
Organism: Stegophilus panzeri; assembly: GCA_024331685.1. NCBI lineage: Eukaryota > Metazoa > Chordata > Actinopteri > Siluriformes > Trichomycteridae > Stegophilus > Stegophilus panzeri. The sequence continues at coordinate 14,361,502 of JANDJT010000050.1, forward strand.
TTTCTTTTTTTTTCTTTTTTTTTTTTAAATCACCATAGCATCTGGTAGCCAAGAAAAATAACACACATGACAGGTTCATGATGTGTGTCGAATTAGTGTGTCAGGTTAAAGGAGGACATGTTAATGATGCACTCAGTGACCTTTTTTGTTATGTTGTGCTGAACAGCCGATAGGTGACATAAAATCATATGCGCTATCCATCCATTTTCCCTACACAGGGTCACGGGAACTTGGAGCCTATCCCAGGGGACTCGAGACACAAGGCAGGGGACACTCTGGATGGGGTGCCAACCCATCGCAGGGCACAGTCACACACACATTCACTATTTGTAAACGCCAGTCAGCCTACATCGCATGTCTTTTGGACTGGGGGAGGAAACCAGAGTAGTTCGATGAAGCCTCCATAGCACAGGGAGAACATGCAAGCTCCACACACACACACACACACACACACACACACACACACACACAGGGCAGAGGCAGGATTTAAACCCCCAACCCTGGAAGTGTGAGGCAAACGTGTTAACCACTACGCTACACATATGCACTATATTTATGTATAAAACCATATGCTATATAATCATGAAGAACCATTTGGAATTGTCATAAAGTATTTCAGGGTGTTTCAAACCTGAAATCTTCACCCCGTACCCCACCTTCACCTTTGTGTAGAACTATCTGAAGACTTTTAAAGGTAAATTAAGGTACGGTTCATATCATGTTTTCACTTGAGCTTGCCAACACAACTTATTCAAGACTAGAGACAGACTAGAGAAGAACAACAGGAACAGAAGAGCCTGCAGATCTCTGACATTTAGTCTTATATCGCCGCTGTAGAAAACCTGAGAGGCATACAAATGTTTGGAAATGCCCGATATGACCCTCCATATCTTGATTCCTGTGCTTCTTTCTTCCTCGCTATATGGCATGTAATGCATGTGCTTTACAGTTGTATCAGCCTGCTTTGATTTATTCTTCCTCTAAACTCACATCAGGTTCAAATTGCCCAGTTACTCATTTCACATCCTTTCTATTATTTGGAGTGTCTGTGCATGTAAACGAGTGGAAGAATGAACGCACACACATGCACACACACTCACACACACAAACACACACACACACACACACACGTGATCAAAGGCAAACTCTCTCACCTCTCAGAATCACACTCAAGGGATTTGCTCTTCATTTCCATACCAGCACACCAACCTATCTCATCCTCTCTCTCTCTCTCTCTCTCTCTCTTGCTTTCTCTCTCGGTCTCTCTCACATAAGCACACACACACACACACACACACACACACACACACACACACACACACACACACAGAAGGGAGGGGAGAGTGGAGGCAGTTCAAAGCCTTTTTCTCTGTGAGCATGGCATGCCTAGCTTTGATCTCACTCTGACTAATTTGAAGACGTCAAGTTTCTGGGAGATTGGCTTCCATATGCTGCAATGCTGTTCTCTTCACTCCAGAGCTAATCGCAAGCTTAGCCACTTGCTAGCACGTTCCTAACTACTGCACACGCAGAGCTTGCTAACATGTAGGCACCATAGCCCTAAGTGGTTCAACAGCAAGGCATGTGATTGGTCACTAACCACCCACCATCAAACCCTCAAGCTTGTTGATGATCAGCCAGAGCACAGGACAAAAAGATTATCAACCAGTCTAACAACACTATCAAACCACAACTTGCCGGATGCTAGCAAGGATCAGACAGACATCAATGTTAATCATCGATTGACTTAACAGTCAGTGGTATAGATGTGGTTTATTGCACCAGCATTTCATCAGATCTTTATCTGACAACAGGAAAAGTCATCCCTCCTTCTTCTCTCCTCCCCAGCACTGCAGCAGCACACAGATATTAAAGTGAGAGACACACAGAGAGAGAGAGAGAAAGAGAGAGAGAGAGAGAGAGAGAGAGAGAGAGAGAGAGAGAGAGGAGGCAGAGAAAGAGATGGGGGTGCATGAATAATTGTTGAAGATATTTTTACTGTGACCCACTTTAAAGTCGAATTCAAAGCTCTTAAAGGGGCCACATCCTGGAGAGTGCCGGAGTCAACAGTGCGCAATACTGCAGAAGACGGTAGGAACGTTGTCAACGTTAAACTACACATATAACTGAACAAAGAACCATTAGTAATCGATTCTGAATTGAAAACAAACAAACAAACAAAAAAAAGAACGCAGTGTGAATACCAGAGGAATTCTATCATTGGCACTTGGTGAAGAAGTGATATCATTTCATCCAGAACCCCTACACTTTAAAAAAGTGCTGCAATATTAGATGCTTGCTGGATATGCGACTGGAACTTGTTGAAATAGATGGCTAACACATTTAACATTTCACACGCAGGTTTTTTGGTATCAATTCAATTGTATTTGTATAGCACTTTTAACAATGGATAGTGTCACAAAGCAACTTTACAGAAATATATCAATTCCAAAAATATACGTTTCACACATATTAATTTATCCCTAATGAGCAAGCCAGAGGTGACGGTGGTAAGGAAAAACTCCCTGAGACGATACAAGGAAGAAACATTGAGAAGAACCAGACTCAAAAGGGAACCTCATCTGGCTAACAACGGGTAGTGCGATTATAAATAATTCTACATGGTCAAAAAGTGCAATTGTGTAACCAGGAAAATTCATAATAGCTTTCACTTGAAGTCTATTATCATTGAGAGACCTAATTATTGACATAATTATTAAATGCAGCTAATTAATGCTACGCCTACTCCTAACTCTATCCCCAACCTTAAGCTCATGTTTGTTTGTTTGATTTTTCTTTTCACAAAAGCTGCCGTTTTTGTAAAAGTAGTTTTCCTCATGGAGATCAACCAACGTTCTCACAAGGTCAAAGACTGTCTGCTATTCCTATCCTTATGGGGACATTTGGTCTCCTCCAAGATAATAAATAATCAAACCCCCCCAAGACACACACACACACTGTAGAGTACATGGAGAATAAAAGGTCACAGAGTTCATAAAGGTCACAGTGACCTTTATGAACCCCAAACCCCAAATCTACAGGTGCAGAAACAAAGAGGAGATGGTTAGCAAAAGAACAGAACAGCATGCAAGCACTGGAGAATGACACACTTGGAAAGACATTCAGAAGTTATTGTTTTAGAAACAAACTGCAGCCTAATTATGCATTCATGAGATGATAATAATATTATAATGATAATTACAGTGATGAGAAAAATCGAATCGATTTGAAAATCTTGTATCACAGTGGCTTGGTGGTTAGCACAATTGGCTCACACTTTGGGGGTTTCCTCCTCCAGTTTCCTCCCCCAGTGGGTTTCCTCCAGCTGTATCGGTTTCCTCCCCCAAGGGATTTCCTCCAGGTACACTGGTTTCCTCCCCCAGTTTCCTGCCCCAGGGGATTTCCTACAGGTACACCGGTTTCCTCCCCCAGTTTCATCCCCCAGGGGGTTTCCTCCAGGTACACCAGTTTCCTCCCTCAGTTTCCTCCCCCAGAGGGTTTCCTCCAGGTACACCTGTTTCCTCCCCAGGGGATTTCCTCCAGGTACACCGGTTTCCTCCCCCAGGGGATTTATTCCAGGTACACCGGTTTCCTCCCCCAGGGGATTTCCTCCAGGTACACCGGTTTCCTCCGCCAGGGGGTTTCCTCCAGGTACACCGGTTTCCTCCCCCAGGGGATTTATTCCAGGTACACCGGTTTCCTCCCCCAGTTTCCTCCCCCAGTTTCCTCCCCCAGGGGACTTCCTCCAAGTACACCGGTTTCCTCCCTCAGGCCAAAGACATTGTAGGCACTGTAGGCTGAATGGCATCTCTAAATTGTTTGTAGTGTATGATTGTGCCCTGTGTTGGAACCCCGACCAGAGTGTCCCCCACCTTGTTCCCCGGGATAGGCTCCAGGCTCCCCACAACCCTTATAATATAAGTGGTACAGAAAATGGATGGATGGAAATCTTGTAGCACTATTTTCAACACATCCAATTTTTTCAATCTTTAATATATTATACTATCTAATACAATATTTCTACTAAAACAGGTTACATTCTAAATGCTGTAAAGTAGCTATTAATAGCCTACTGTAAACCAGCATTCATTATTAAAAAGAGGTTCAGTTTTAGTGCATACATACAGGTGTAACAAGTACAACTATGTAACCTGAGTGCTTTTGCAGCCATGCAGGGACACTTTTATCTGTAAATTAAAATACACAGAAACTCTTAGTGCAAATTATACCAAATTATACAGTATTTCATGAGCAGAAGACAACAGTTAGGCACATTACTTAAATTTGTATGACTATTTATTGGAGACATAGAGATTTTTCATGTCTGCACTTTCCACCCACAGAACACGTTTAATTAAAATAGCAATTTATTAAAATAGCCAATTGAAATCATTTGCATGCATAATCATTTTGTTGGTGGTAGGCTGTGATTTCCACCACTGTAACAAAATCACACACCCACTGGATGTGCTTCACAGACCCCTGTGTTTCCCCACACCCTACTTTGCTTAGAGAATTAGCATTTCTAGCATACTCAGGTTTGCTATATACATCAAATCCAAGAATTTAGGACAAACAATGTACCTGTATTGGATATAAACATATTTGTCTTTTACTCAAAAAGGGGTATACGATAAAATACTAAGTGTGTGGAAAAAAATAAAATAATAATAATAAAATGAATATTTGTGTTCTCTGTGTCAGTGAAATGCTGTAATATTGTGTTATTGGTTTGTTATTGCTCTGAATAATTAACATAAGCAACATGGTTAATCTTGTAAGCAGTCTCAATTGCAGTATCACAGAAGGCTCCTGCATCCTAAACACACACGTGTGTACACGTGTACACACACAGACAGAGAGAGAGAGAGAAAGAGATAGAGAGAGAGAGAGAGATAGAGAGAGAGAGAGAGAGAGAGAGAGAGAGAGAGAGAGAGAGAACACGAACGTTTTCCTGTTTTCCTGTTTTCCTGCAGGGATTTTTTTTTTTAGAAAAGAGGTCAATATTTAATGAAGTGACCCTCTTGTTAAAATGCTCTGCCCAGCACTGGAAGCTGGTTAGGGTTTTTATTTATTCATTTGGATACACGACCCTCCACCCCCAACCTATCACTCTCTCTCTCTCTCTCTCTCTCTCTCTCTCTCTCTCTCTCTCTGTCTGTCTGTCTCTCCGGTTAAGAGCATCCCAGTAGTAATGGCCCGTTATCTCCCCGGGGGAAAACCAGTGCGTCATTCTGCATTAGCTTCCGTCAGAATGCACTGCTCTGAGTAACACACACACACACACACACACACACACACACACACACACACACACTCTCTATCCCCCCTCTCTCTGTCATATCCCTGCACACATACACTTTCATATATGCTATACATCTTTATACAACTATATTTACATTTAGATTTACATTTATTAATTTAGCAGATGTTTTTATCCAAAGCGACTTACAAATGAGGAATAGATAGAGCTCCTGTGTCACCCCTTCTTGTGGATATTTTTAGGGATGCACTGATCAGGATTTTTGCAGCTGATACCGATTTCTGATTTCTTGTGATCGTGATTGTTCAATCTTTATATAAGTGATATATAAGCTTTCTGTTGACTGTCACTGCTAACCTTTTTTTTTTCAGATAAAGTAATACCACAGATGTTGCCTTGGTTATATTATTTACAGTAATGTTGTAGATTGTTGTTTTAATTGAGAATCAAATAAATAAGCACAACAAATATTAATTTTACAAAAAGCATTTTAATACACTTTTAAAAATACACTGCAAATGGCGAATTTTTCATTGTTTCTTGAGACCTCATAATGATTCCACACTGGTGATGACATGACTGCAGCATTGAAGTTTAATGTCATCATGTGTTTTACGTCATCAAATTGTGATCGTTTCGTGAGATCTGCCAAATTTAGAGACTACCGATTGAGTCATGGAATCTGATTGGCAACCGATAGATCGGAGCATCCCTAGTATTTTTGCTTTCTAGACTGAGAGTGATTTTTCAGTGTAGGAATCAAACCACCACAAGTTGTCCTATCGATAATGAGACAGCCATGCTTTTAACCTTAACATTTAGGATGTTAGAATCATGTGGGATTCTTCAACAGCTTCTCATCCCCTGTCTAACTCTTTCATTAGTGGAAATCAACCACCACAGGGCCACCACTGACTCAAAGTTACCTGGGTGATGGATTCATTCTCAATACAATGATGACACTGACATGGTGGTTTGTGTGGCACTGGTACAAGTATATCAGGCACAGTAGTGATGCTGGGGTAATGCTCAATATCACTACTGGGTTGAGTAACAGTCCACCGAGCAGAAAGTTCAGCCAACAACGGCACTGTGATCAGAAACTGAGCCAGGTGAAGACGATGAGAATGAAAAGGAAATAAGAGTCTCTAGTCTCTAACCCTAACTGTACACCTACAACATACCAAGTGTGTCTAATACAGCTTCCAGTAAGAAACACAAAACCACAGCAACACTTGCACCGCCAGAGACAGCACTAGCATGTTATTCAGCCCTTCCCCATTTTTATTTTTGCGATCGCAGAAATTATTGCAAAATCAAAGAAACTCCGCAGTATTCACAGGAGCTGTGGTAATTTTGAAAAATTACTACAGATTTTCTGCAGATTTGGGCCAAGATGTGTCATGTGACACCATCACAATATGCATTCAGCCAAAGCCCTCTTTGATTCATGTGAGTTGAACTAGTACAGCTAAAAGGTCTCACATACCAACAAACATCAGTGCAAAAGACTGTGCAAGACAATTTCATGCATTTGCAGTTTCACCATTTCAAGTAGTTTTCAGCAAAAAACGTGAAATGCAAATTTTGAAAAAAGCCGCAGGAAATCCAAGCATTTTTTGCCACAACAATAACAAAAACACTGGGAATGATCCACCACCAAAATAATATCTGCTCCTATTCCAATATTCAACTGTCCAGTCTTGGTGACCCTCAGATTCCTGACAGCAGTGGAACACAATGTGCTCTTCTGCAGTTGGAGCCTGTCCACATCAAGGTTTGATCTGTTGTGGTGCCGGAGATGCTTTTTTGCTCAACATGGTTGTAACGAGCTGTAGACTTCCTGTCAGCTCGAAGCAGTCTGGCCATTCTCCTCTGACCTCAGAGCTGCTGCTCACTGGATGTTGTTTGTTTTTCACCCCATTTTGTACAAACTCTAGAGACTGTTGTGAGTGAAAAGCAGCAGATTCTGAAATTCTCAAACCAGTCCACCTGGCACCAACGACCATGCCACACTCAAAGTCACTGAGATCACATCTTCTCCCATATATGTGTAGATGAGATTCAAACATGAGAGCTGTCTGGAGCAACTTAACCAAAAACAGTGCTTACATTTCATCTGATGAGCTCTGATCCATGTGGAGCCTTTGAAGTTTGCGTAAAAGCCTTCACTCATTATTTTACACCGGGAGCACTCTGTGTGTGCTGCTCTAGATCTGGGTGCCTGATTAAAACAACCATGCCTAACAACAAAGTCTCCATAACACCCAGCACATCAATATTACCACACGGCAAAAACAGAGATAGAGAGAGAAAGACAGAGAGAAAGAGAGAGAGAGAGAGAGAGAGAGAGAGACGACTAGAGGAGATATAAAAGAAACTCTGTTTAACCAATAACAATTAATTAAACATCACTGCTCACTTCTTAAGGGATTTCATTACATATTTATGCTGGCAATGTAGCCTTAACTACATTAACAATTAAAATGTAGCATTAACCTTTAAGATCAGTGTTCGTGCACATGGGTGTGTGTGTGTGTGTGTGTGTGTGCATGTGCTCATTTTTTATATACTTTGGTAGTATGGCGATATATTTATATAATATTGATATTATGATAAATGATTATGCTATACACTTTTCTGAAATATCATTGGTACGGTGATGTATTGATTTATTTTTTTAAGTTTTTTAATAATTACAAATTAAATGTTACTGAATGGATGTCGTTGATTTGACGTATTTTTTTTAAAAACCTCATGTTCTTTGTCTTTGTAGGCATAAAAGAAAAATATCGTCAAACTCCAGTTTAATGTTTTGTTTTTGTTTATTTTTGTTTAGTTTTGCGGACAGATTGTTGGCTAAATTATATAATACGCATGGTATATCTTAGAAATGTCGTCAAGTATCGTGATATGATATTTTTGTCATATTGCCCAGCCCTACTTGCTAGGGGCCAAATCTGACCCTAAATTTAACCTCAGCAACCAAAAAAAGCTAGTTTTCCTTCCCACAATGATATAAATATCTGGCAAGGAAAACCATTTTGTTTTTGTTTGTTTTTTACTTCCTACAAAAACTGCAGCTTTTATAAAAAAAATTTTTAAAAGAGCCTTGCTTTGCTTACTGAGGAAAGTAAGCAAAAGGAAACTATGTTGTGTGTATGTTCACTTTGTAGTGTAAGACAAAGGAACCTCGCTGTAAAAAAAAAAATCCGGCTGACATGCACACACATCAGTTACATGCAATCAGTGTTTTTCGTTCTTTGCCGTTAGCAGAGATGTCAAAAACTTCTCCCACTTCAGTGCTTTCAAACATTTATTCATCATCCAATTATTAAGGGATAATTCCGCATGCTACTAATATGCTATCGACTGACTTCTTTTCTATATTAAAAATGTCCTTCTCTTTTATTCCCATTTCTCCAAATTATCATGAAAATGAAAGACCTACATTTAAATCACCCCCCCCCCCCCCCCCCC
>JANDJT010000050.1:14395758-14431394 GCA_024331685.1 Stegophilus panzeri
GCCCTTAACCCTCAACTGCTCAGATGTATAAATGAGATAAATGTAAGTCGCTCTGGATAAGGGCGTCTGCCAAATGCTGTAAATTTAAATGTAAATTAAATTGGCTATGCAGTTTTACCATTTATACAATACTGACCAGGGAGAAGCAATTACTGAGGATGACGGAATGAATGAAAGGTAAGAATTAGCCACCAAGCAGCTGTATTTCATGCTACAGCAAAATTAGAGTATAATTAGTCATTTTTATCATAGTGTAAAAATAATTACAGTACACTCTAAAGGGCCATTAAACAAATTACAGTAATGTATCAGCATCATAAAGAATAGCAATCTTATTTTTCTAAAACCCTTGGCAGCTGTAATACAAACTAAACTTAGACATTAACTGTAAACAAATACTGATTTATTACAACACATTAAAATATATAGTATATAAGTTTTGTTTATTTGTTTTTCATGTCATGTGAAAATAAGTACACCCTATGGAAATTGTTTTTTTTTGTTGTGTTTTTTTTTTTTACATATTTGGACAAGCAAACATTTGATCCTCTTTGAAACAGTGCCTATTAATAAAGGTGTTATACTCTATCAAATGACATAAAATTTACATTTTGTAGGAATTTTTACAGTTCAAATTAACACAGATCAGTCACATGGAAAAAGTAAGTACACCCGTACATTTATCACACCTTCAAATCCATATAATTAGAATCAGGTGTTCAAGATTGGGTGCCAGTGATTAGAAGCTGCTTAGAGAGTGCAGGTGGAACCTGTCTTATTTAAATCCGTCTCATCTCTTGTGTCTGGTGTTCCATTTGTTATTCAGGTGTGTGGTGTCATCATCAGATATAAAGAGTTCTGTTAGGCCTTCAGAAACAAGGTTGTGGATGCGTATGAGTCTGGCAAGGGGTTTAAAAAGATCTCCAAATGATTTGAAATACATCATTCCACTGTAAGGAAAATAACCTACAAATGGCACAGATTTCAAATAACTGTCAATTAGGCCAGGACTGGCCATCAGGGCAAATTCAGCCTAAGGGCAGACCATCTGATGCAAAAAGACGTCTCCAAGAACCCCAAATTTTCATCACAGGATCTGCTAGTAAGTCTTGCAACTATTGGTGTCAAAGTGCATGCTTCTACAATCAGAAAGAGATTGCACAAATTTGACCTGCATGGGAGGCGTGCCACGAAACAATAACAGCAAACATGTTTGGCGCAGACCAAAGACAGCTTTTCAAGAGAAGTACCTCATACCAACTGTGAAGTATGGTGGTGGAAATGTTATAGTTTGGGTTTGCTTCGCTGCCTCAGGGACTGGACAGCATTCATTTTTGCATTCATTGATTCAACTATGAATTCTGCATCTTATCAAAGAGTGCTTGAAGATAATTGTGAGGCCATCTGTCCGAAAGTTGAAGTTGAACTGAAAGTGGACCTTTCAACAGGATAATCATCCTAAGCACACAAGCAAATCCAGCAAGTAATGGCTCAAAAAGATGAAATGGAGGGTTCACAGCAAAATCCTCAGTGTTGATTTAACACCCAGAGTGTAGAATTTACACCCTACAGTGTTTAAGTAAGTCCATTGGACACAAATAAACACTCTGGGTGTTAATTCAACACTAGGGATTTTACTGTGTTGTGGAATGGCCTAGTCAAATGTTGTGGGGGGATTTGAAATGGGCAATACATGCAAGAAAACCCTCAAACATCTTCCCTCAAAGCGAAAAAATATTGCATGGAAGACTGCTCAAAAATTCCAGCAAGCCTGGTGGACAATTATGCGAAACACCTACAAGAAGATATTTCTGCTAAAGGGGGCTAATACTAGCTTCTGAGGCCAAAGGTTTACTCACTTTTTCCACAGAAGAAGATCACATCTACTGATATTTCTGTTGAATAAATGATTGAAATAATTTTTCTTGTGGTTTTGTTCAAGTATATCAACTCTATTAAATATATGAATATTAATATACATATATATGAAGTCTTTGCAACTAATGGGACAATTTGCACTGAATGTGACTTTAAAAAGTCACACTTGTGAACCTGGAATTGCCTAAAAAAAACCATCTACATGCTTAATATGTTACATGTTAACAGAACATTTTACTAGTTACAATAATGCAACAAAAAGTGCTCAGGATATCAATGTCATAACAGTCAATGTCTGAAGGAGGCATAGAGGGTACAGGGTTAACACCACTGGAGATCCTCTGCAAAAAAAAATAAGAAGAAATTCTAAAATAATAAGATATCTGAATTACAAGGCATTTCATTTGTTGTATATTTTTGGAGCATGTTAGTCGGCTGACAGATTTATAGTCTTTCCATGATTAAATCATTAATGAAAGATGCAACACCAGAAACCACTTTTTCTGCTCACATGATATTTTCTAGTGTGTTTTCTATTTTCTGGATTTATTTATTTATCTGGATTTATTTAAATTGTATATTCTTCCAACGTTAGTCCCGTCATTATTTTATTTGAAAACAAAAAGTCTAATAAACTGACTAACGATAAACCAGCACATCATAGTTGCAATATTTATTATGCATGTAAACTGACTGAGGTTTACAGGAAACACAGGGCATTATCAACAACAGTTACAAAACACCCACACTCAGCAAAGTGAAAACCAGCACTTAAATAAGTGAACGATTTAACTCTAACTGGTCACATGTGGCAGCTTTGAGTAAAGATAAGTGCTTAATGTCCTCAAACGTGCATGTACAGGGTATCTTAAAAAATAATTGAGAAAATAAAAAATGACTGCTAAAATGTCGATTCAGAAAGAACTTGCCAGCTAGCTAGCTGTAGACAAAAACTGCAATTAAAGGTGAACATTTAAAGATAAGACTTTGCAGACGTGTTATTTAACACTGAATATTACTGTCTTCAGCTTTACAGTAAGTTATACAATGCTTTAATGTACTGCCCACTGCAAAATATTTCCCATATTTCACTGCAATAAGTCATTTACACTGTATGTGTATATTATCCTTGTGAGGACATACTTATTAATGCAGCTAATTAATGCTTTGCCTACCCTTAAATGTAACCCTGACCTTAACCTCAGTAACCAAAAGGAAACCTTATGGCTCTTAGTATTTAAATAATAGCTGCAGGTTTTATCAAACACTGACCCCACCCAAACCACACACACACACACACACACACACATGCAAAGCTTTCTCCCTTTTTGTACTTTAACACAATCCTGTCAGACACAGGCCTAAACCAAAATATTTATTCCTCTTTCTGAATGTGCTAAGAATAAATGTTGCTTTGACGAAAAAAAATCACACCCAGGAGGTCATATGAAATAATGCGCGTGCCCTAAAAATTAGCTTCTCAGCACGTGACCCATTTCGAGGTCATGATGGGAAGTCTCCATGTCAATGTTTTTGGCAAATAAGGAACGTTCCGGGTCGGTTCGGTCAGACGTGTAGGGATATGAAGGCGGGAGGGAGGGGTGCTACATGGCCCTGGGTTCTCTCTAACCACATTACAATGAAAAGAACACGACGCAGAGAGGCACATCGTCGTTAACCTCTGCCTCAGGATGAATCAGAGCTCTCGCACGCGCATTAGCCTGAATCTGCACGCGCTCCCCTGCACAGAGCCTCGTGCCCACCACGCCGCAAAATAAATTACGAAGAGGGAGGTGAATGGCTACACTCAACACCTTTAAACGCCTCCGTCCACCTCCTATCATTCATTTACTCTTCTTTTACCTCGAGTTCTGTTAATTGGGGCTCCTTCAGCTCTGTCTCTCACTACTCTTGCATCTTATGTCGTGTATATCATCTGTGGCGTCTCTTAATTGGCAGGAGCTTTTCTTCAGCTTCTTCTTAGGATAGGATAATAATTACAGTGAAAAAGTTGAAGAGAATAAAGGTAACAAATGTTTGAGCACGTCTGCAATTTCTCCAGATTTTCAGAAATTAAATCCAATATTTTTTTAAAACCTTAAACACAAATCTAAAAGCTCAAACCCAGTACAAAAAAGCATCTCTATCTGGGAAAAGCAAACAATTGGCTTTTTATAATGAAAATAATTTTCCAAAACAGACATCAATCAAATCATATTGATAACACTACTGACTCACTTCCCTCTCAGGTCTGCACACTGAGAGGGAACATTCAAGATGTTCAAGAACATTTGAGAGTGAATTTTCAGTTAATTTTCCACTGAGCCTGCCTGAAAGGCTGAAGAAATCAGCTGCATCTGCAAGACATTGAAGTTTTTGTTCAAATAATGTATAATTTATATTCACTTAATTTATAATTTAGTTGGTCCTTTCAGAATAGTATTTCTGTAGACATCATGTAGTCATAATGTGTAGTTTGGCTTGATAACCAATGTTAGCCTCATGACAAAAAATACATAAATATTTACTGTACATAATTATATATTTAACACTAAGGTCCCTAATTTGAGGCTGCTACATAAGGATTAATGTTACTATTCTGTACAACCCAGCAACACAGTATGCTGGGTAAAACGACCCATACTGGGCTAGTCCTTATTAGACCCGATGCTGGGGTTCCATCCATCCATCCATTTTCTATACTGCATATCCTACAGGGCCGCAGGGAACCTGGAGCCTACCCGAGGGAGCATGGGGCACAATCACATACACACACAAACCCATTCATACACTACGGACACTTTGGACATGCCAATTAGCCCACCATGCATGTCTTTGGACTGGGGGAGGAAACCAGAGTACCCAGAGGAAACCCCTGCAGCACCGGGAGAACATGTAAACTCCATACACATGGCAACAGTGGGAATCAAACCCCCAACCCTGGAGGTGTGAGGTAAATGTGCTAACCACTAAGCCATCGTGTGCCCACTGGGGTTCCAAATTGAGCCAAATTGGGTTATTTCCAGACAAGCTATTTTTAAAGTGTAGTGAAATCAAGTGCAAATTCTGTAAAAATAGAATAAATTGTCATATTTATTATATTTTCTGTTTTCATTTATATCAATGGAGTGACATATTAAAATAGGCTACAAGAGCAAACAAAAGATAAACAGTGAATGAGACAAGAGTTGGTGAGACAAAAACAAAATGATTATCTGATAACCACGGCTTAGTAGATTTCATTAAAACGCATGAACTTATCGGTTTTTTGCCAAAAACTGGATATCTCCAGAAATAGGCCAGCAGGAAAAAAAAAACAGGTTGTTTGGTTATTCTGGTGCATGAATATACATGAATTCAGGATTCATATCTAATACTAATAAACCCAACACATTATTTTTATCTTTATAAATCAAATTACAGTCATACCATCATTGGATGAATGAAGACGCACGTGTTCAAGATGAATTGACGCGAAAGACCTTCTGCCATCTCTGCACGTGGTCAGGAGGCATGGCGACATATTGCACGTCACACCGGAAGGTAAGCAGTGGGCCTGGGATGGCTCCAGCCATCTGTCAGTGTTATGCCCCACTGTTGCCCACCCCGATCTGTGCCCGTTGTTTGGTTTGCACAAGGCACGTTCCAAAATTTCACACCAGCTTGTGGGAAAACAGTGCAAGGTTAGGTAATAAGGAATAATGTGGGAGGAAGAGTGACTGTAAATCAATGTGTGATTCTGTGAGGAATGGTGAATATGAATATAAAAGCTTTATACCGACTGTAGCTGTCATTATAAATTAATCAGCGTGCCGTTTTGCACACTTTATTTTCTTTTTCTTCTAATGGAACAATACATCAACAATACAATGTATTTCATGTAAAAAAAATAACAACTTTGAAAAGAATTCTAGAGCATCCATCGTGCCGTGATTGCTAGAAGTGTGGATTGAAAACACTAATTAAACTGTGCTCCAATACAAAAAACTCTTGCTCCCGAAAAGTGAAAACCTTGCCGATCAATTACTTTCTTTTTCAGGGGAAAAAGAAAGTATACCCTTCAATTCTATGTTTTTATTTATCAGGGCCTAAATAACAATTGTGTTGTCCTCACCAACGTCTATAAACAAACAAATAACAGCATGTGACACAAAAAAAAAACAGATTTCAATATGTAGCCATTTTGTTCCAAACAGTAAACCAACGTTCAGAAACCAGGTGGGAAAGAAATAAGTACACCCTATAATTCAGTTACATGTAGAACCATCTTTAGCAACAATAACTTGAAGTAAATATTTTCTGTAGGAGTTCAGTATCTGTCTCTCACATCATTCTGGAGAAATTTTGCCTCACTCTACTTTACAACATTGCTTCAGTTCATTGATGTTTGAGGGCATTTGTTTGGGATCATTGTCCTGTTGCATGACCCATTTTCGGCCCAGCTTAATCTGCTGGACAGATGGCCTCACATTTGTCTCAAGAATATTCTGGTGTAAAGTGGAGTGCATCATAGTGTCAATGAATACAAGTTTCCCAGGTCCTGTGGCTGCAAAACACTCCCAAATCATCACCCCCTCCACCTCCATGCTTGACAGTTGGTATGAGGTGATTGTGGCAATAAATTGTGCTCGGTTTTTGCCAAAAATGGCGCTGTGTATGGTGACCAAACATCTTCACTTTGGTCTCGGCAGTCCAAATGATATTGTTCTACAACATTTGTGGTTTGTTCAGATGTAATTTATCATAGTTGTGCTGCCTTATTCTTTTTGGAGAGAAGGGGCTTTTTCCTAGCCACCCATCCATGAAAGCCAAACTTGTTCAGCCTTTTTCTGAGTGTGCTGTTGAATATAAACATTTAATGTGTTTACAGAGGCCTCCAGGTCACATGCTGTAGCTCTTGGGCTATTCTTTATACTCTGAGCATTAAACAGTTTGACCTTGGACTGAATTTGCTGGGACACCCACTCCTTGGAAGATTGGCAACTGTCTTGAAGGCTTTCCATTTGTAAACAATCCTTCTCACTGTAGAATGGTGAATTTCAAATTGTTTGGAGATGGCCTTATAACCCTTCCTAAATTGATGAGCAGCAATCTCTGCTTTTATAGAGGTATTCACACTTCTTAATGATTAATTAGTCCTGTGCATTTCATTAGTAACAACTGGCTGCTAATTACTCTCTTAATGATTGTGTAAGTAAGAAACATGTACTTATTTTTTCCCACTTGGTTTCTGAATGTTGGTTTACTTTTTTGGGAAAAAATGACTACACATTGAAATCTGAGTTGCATTTTTTTGTTTTTACCTGAGGTTATTTGATTGTATACAGAAGCTGGTAAGGACCACACAATTGTTATTTAGGCGCTAATTAATAAAAACATAGAATTGAAGGAGGGTGTACTTTCTTTTTCCCATGGCTGTAATTAATAGGCATGGTTTGTTCATTCCTTCATTCATTTGTTTATTTGTTTGTTTGTACTGTCATCATTCTTGTCCCCAGCACTTTTGGTGCTGTCTCAAGAAAATGTCTGAATGCTTTTGCCTGTTTGTTTTTTTTAGGTTAAAATCAATGTCAGAAAGCATGCAATTGCCTAGAATGTCTTTGTATCCTGTAACATTAAGTTACATTTGGCTTTACGGAAACTAAGGGGCCCCAAACTTGTTCCAGCATGCCAGTGCCCGAGTATATAAAGCGAACTCCATAGAGACATGGTTTGCCATGGTTGGCGTAGAAGAACTCAAGTGACCTTCACAGAGACCTGACCTCAACTCCACTAAACACCTTTGGGATGAACTGGAACAAGGACTGGGGACCAGGCCTTTTCGTCCAACATCAGTGTCCTGCATCACTAATGCTCTTATAGCTGAATGAGCACAAATCCCTAAAGCCACTCCACAGCATCTAGTGGAAAGCCTCCCCAGAATATAGGAGGCTGTTAAAGTAGCAAAGAAAGGTCCAACTCTGGAATGGGATGTTTAACAAGCACAGATAGGTGTGAAACTGAGGTGATCACAAACTTTTGGCCATATAGTATAGCTAGCTGCTATAAATTTGGCAACCAAAGTCATTTGGTTTTGAATTTGAGCATTTTTAAAAGAAAGTATAAAACATTATGAAATTTCACTGTAGAAATAATGCAAGTATTTTCACTAAATACATAATAAAACAATGACTTGATCATTTGGTCTAGAAAGAGTGTGGTTGAGCTGTGTGGAAAATTATTTTTGTACTGAAAAATGCTTGTTAGCAAAGCAATAATCTGTAATTTTTGCATGCTCATATAGTAAGCTACATACACTATCTTACACATTAATTAGGTATCTGCCATGCCAGGGATTTTGATTATTTGTTATAATGGAAACCATCAAATCATTCTGGGAACATTGGCTATATTACCAACAGCAAATGGGGCCCCAGCATTCTGCATGCAGCATATTGTCCTCTGTTTTTTCCTTCCCCCCACCAAAACCTTCAGTAAAGCACAAAGGCCTCACAGCTTGGTCAACATCAAGGTCTCACACAATAATAAATATATAAATAAATAAAAACATGCAATGAAAGCCTATAGGAAAGGTCTTTATTTGCTTGATAATACTTTGTAAGGTTTTGTGTCTAATGGAGTTTTCAGAGCAATCTGAAAATTTGTATAGCATATATTGTATATTTAAAAATTTTACAAAAGCAATAAATAAATAAATAAAAATACTACCCTAACTGATGGCAAGAAATATGTAGTCTTTTCTTGTTTAAGACATCTTCCAAACAAGACCAGAACAAAACACAAAGTGGGGGAAAAAAAATTCCAGTGGGGGCTATTCTGTTTTAGCACCTTCTTTGAGAAGTTTAGTGCTTCTTCATCTGCTGCTCCAAGTAAAAATGCTTGGTACAGAGGGTCGATTTTCAATTATGGACTGCTATAATAAAGAAAAACCGATGTGCCAATCAAACCTTTTCTCAAAATCTCTCTCTCTCGCTCTCTCTCTCTCTCTCTCTCTCTCTCTCTCACCTCTTCCCCTATAAAACAGACTCCCAAAATATTGTTGCAGGGGGAAAAAAGCATCACCTTCTTGCACTTACTCTTTCCATTTCCATTCATTTCTCCTACCAAGAAAAAAACAGGGGAAGAAAAGGAAGGGCAAACATCTGTCAGAGTGGGATAGAGAGCAATGGAGGGAAAAAAACAATCAATACTGGAATGTATTTTTCTCCTGCAGTAGCAGTTAAATGCCATGTGCAAACAACTGCATTTTCTCATATGTTGGATTCGAGTCGAGACCTGTGAATGTTTTAATGTCTATTTCTTATTCTTCAAAATATTAGACCATAATCAAGGTTCTGGTTTCTGCATTACACTGTGTGGCAGTGGGGGCATGGTGAAGTGCCTGTTTGTGAATGGAGGGTGGAGTCGGGAGCAATGAGTGATTCAGAGGAGCGTGTACCTGTGGGTAGTTGTACTAATAAGTGTTCTGTGTTGCAATAAGCGGCGGTGGGGGTGAAAACCGGGAGTGACATGAACGGGGCAGAGAGAGCTTAGATGAATTGTGTGTGTGTGTGCGCGCGCGCACGCGCACGCCTGCATAGGTGGGGACAAATCTCAGACTACAAACAAGTCGACTGGGGACGTCTCTGGACCTCTTCAAATGAGGACAAACACACAGGTCCCCAATTGTTTTAGCTTTCTAATAGCATCCAAGAGGCTAAAAATGTATACTAGTATAAAAATCTCCAAAGTCCGCAAATTTTAATTTATTAAGAAGTGTGTGCATAAAGTGTGTGTGCAGCACAGTGACCCCTAGCGGACGGGAATCCTGGAATTGCGCACACACTTGCCGTCAGACGATGCAAGTTGACGTAAATTAACGTAAAGCATGCGTAAACAGGTCAGGTGTTTCAAACCTACCAATCAGAGTCTACTTAGCCAGACTACGCTTTCAAAACAGGAGATGTGAAGTTCATCTATTTATTTATGTTATATAAAGATGAATTCACTCTTTTTTTTGATGAATTCACTTTTTTTTATGAATTCACACACACACATTATTGTATGTCTATTAAAACATTATGAAATTGTTGCTTAATTAGACCGAATGGTAGAAACTATGACAATACACTAATAGCATTTGATATCAAACCACAGTAAAGGTTAAATATATTTAAGCATACCACGGCTTCCGCTCCATTCCCCCAGCAGATGCTATATTGGTGAACCAATTCTGTTCTAAACGGAATGTTCAATTGTTTTATTAAATATCGTAATTAAATACACATGGGAAACATCACTCTGTGTGATGTGGCTGGCTGGATTTTGCCGCAACAACATGTACAGTATGTGCGAGTAGCAAATACAAGTGGCATATTTACTTTTAACTTTTTTTTCTGATTTAATTAATCTCCAATTAATCGTCTGAATAGACCAGCTTTCCGCTGTGCTTAGATACGCCATGTTTATTCATCACTTATAGTAATAATTTGGTTAGCAAGGTTTGAAAAGCTTGTCAGATGTTTACATTAGCTCATAAATGTAGAACAAAATGACGTGTCTGTTGGCCACTTGCAAAACTGAGCTGGTTTAAGCTCAGTGTTTACATGTTAACATGCTAGTGTTCTCAAAATAAAATTGGCCCAAATCAGGAGTATTTGCCACGTCAGCTAAATACTCAGAAATGAGGGAAACCAAAATAATTTTCTTGAAATGTTTTCAGTGAACCATAAATGTACTTTGTAATAATATGCTTTTATGTAACTGCATGTAAACATACATTAATACATGACAGTTAAATAATATTGACCTGATTTTGATTATTTTTAAGTCCAAAAAGCAGAAAGGACGTTCATAAATAGCAGAGTAAGAAGGTTGACTTCCAGGCTGAGGTCACTTCCAGTACGGTTCCGGCACCTCCTCCACAAGACAGTTCATGACCTAAACCAAGTACAGCACCAATTCCCACCAAGGTAACAGGTCTAAGTTATTTATTTACAGCTTGCCTCAACTTTATATGTGCCATTTTACACAGTGTAGTCCCATCTATTTTTTAATATAACATAATCTCATTAGTAAATGTTGGGCCACTGCATTTAAAAACATGACTAAAACATTTCCCTGTTTCAGTGGGGAGTAATAGAGCTGATCCTGATCTTTATGGACTACACATAGCCTGTTTGCAGTAAGATTCTGCTATAGAGACCCCACTTGTCAGTACACACGTGTGTAATGGTCCCTAATTCTTCAATGGGATATGAGTGAACTCTGAACCTGAATGCATTGGCTCAGGTGCTCATTTGGATATAAAGTGTGTGTGTGTGTTTGTGTGTGTGGTCCCCATTCTAACTGTAGTGCATTGGTAACTCTGTTAGGGTTGGGTTAGGGTTGTGTCTGGAGGAAGGCTCAGTTGCTCATGGAAGGCTCATGCAAAAGTCTCCTCTAAAAGTATTGGAACAGCAAGGCCAGTTCTTTTGTTCTTGCTATATGCTGAGGACATTTGGGTTTGAGATCAAAAGGTAGTGCAGAATTTCAGCTTTTATTTCCTGATATTTGCATCTAGATGTTTTAAACAACTTACAGTATGGCACCTTTGGTGGCAGACCACCAGTTTTTTTAGTGAGCAAATGCATTGGAACTTAAATTAGATAACACTTAATATTTGGTTGCATAACTCTTGCTTGCAATAACTGTATGAAGCTGGCAACCCACTGACCTCATCAAACTGCTGCATTGTTCTTTTGTGTTGCTTTTCCAGGCTTTTTACTGTAGCCTCTTTCAGTTGTTGTTTGCTTTGATGGGTTTCTCCCTTCAGTCTCCTCTTCAGGAGGTGAAATGCTGCTCACCTGGGTTAAGGTCTGGTGATTGACTTGACCAGTATAAAACCTTCCACCTTGTATGTTTTGGTATTTATCGTATTTCTTTCTCCACAATTTGCCCTTTCCATCACTTAAAGGTAGAGGTTAATCTTGGGTCCAGAACGTTTGTGGCTCATCTCTGTATTTCTTTGCGAATTCCAACCTGGCTTTCTGATTCTTACTGCTGATGAGTGGTTTGCATCTTGTGGTATGGCCTCTACAGTGGTGCTGGAAAGTTTGTGAATTTTCTATATTTCTGCATAAATATGACCTAAAACATTATCAGATTTTCACACAAGTCCCAAAAGTAGACAAAGAGAACAAACATATTATACTTGGTCATTTATTTTTTGAGGAAAATGATCCAATATTACACATCTGTGAGTGGCAAAAGTACATGAACTGTTGCTTTCAGTATCTGGTGTGACCCTCTTGTGCAGCAATAACTGCAACGAAACGTTTGCGGTAACTTTTTGTCAGTCCTGCACATCAGCTCGGAGGAATTTTAGCCCATTCCTCAGTACAGAACAGCTTCAACTCTAGGATATTGGTGGGATTCCTCATATGAACTGCTTGCTTCAGGTTGTTCCACAACATTTCTATTGGATTAAAGTTAGTATTTTGACTTGGCCATTCCAAAACATTAACTTTATTCTATTATTTGGTAGAATGGCTTGTGTGCTTGGGGTCATTGTCTTGCTGCATGACCCACAGACAGATGTCCTGACATTGTCCTTCAAAATTCGCTGGTATAATTCAGAATTCATTGTTCCATCAATGATGGCAAGCCGTCCTGGCCCAGATGCAGCAAAACAGGCCCAAGCCATGATACTACCACCACCATGTTTCACAGATGGCAGAACATTCTTATGCTGGAATGCAGCGTTTTCCTTTCTCCAAATATAAGGCTTCTCATTTAAACCAAAAAGTCTATTTTGGTCTCATCTGTCTACAAAACATTTTCCCATTAGCCTTCTGGCTTGTCCACATGATCTTTAGAAAATGCAGAAGGGCAGATATGTTCTTTTTGGAGAGTAGTGACTTTCTCCTAGCAACCCTGCTATGCACACCATTGTTGTTAGGTGTTCTCCTGATGGTGGACTCATGAACATTAACATTATCCAATGTAAGAGAGGCCTTTAGTTGCATAGACGTTACGCTGGTCAACTTTGTGACCTCGCAGACTATTACACATCTTGCTCTTGGAGTGTTCTTGGTTGGTTGACTTAGAGTGATCTTTGTTGATTGGTGGACACTCCTGGGGAGGCTAACTGTGGATTGGTGGAGTCCCAACTCTTTAGAGATGGTTTTGTAACTTTTTCCAGCCTGATGAGCGTCAACAACTCTTTTTCTGAGGTCCTAGGAATTCTCCTTAGTTCGTGCCATGATACACTTCCATAAATGTGTTGTGAAGATCAGACTCTGATATTTTCCTGTTTTGTAATTAAAACAGGGCGATCACACCTGATTGAAAACACCTGACTCTAATTTCACCTTCAAATTAACTGCTAATCCTACATGTTCGCATACTCTTGCCACTTTCAAATAGCCTATGTAATATTGGATCATTTTCATCAATTAATAATTGACCAAGTATAATATTTTTGTCTTATTAGTTTAATTGGTTTCTCTTTATCTGATCAATCTTTTCTCAGCTTCAAAATGTTTTGCTTTTCTCTCATAGAGAGCTTTCTAGTCTTCATGTTAGTTTATCCTTTTTAACACCAAATGCAGTGTTCACAGGAAAAAACCCAGGTCTCAAACCAAAAGTAGACATTCAGAGCTATTAATTGTTTAAACAATCAGTCACATGTTCCAACAGCGTTCAAACAAAATGTGTCACGTTCTAAGTTCTTTAACACATGTGGATGTAAATGTCAAGAAATTAAAGCTGAAATTCTAATCTATTTTCTCATATTCATATTTTGATCTAGAACCCAAATATGTTCAGTGTATAGCAAAAAAATAAAGAATTGACCTTGCCTTTCCAATACTTTCAGAGGGAACTGTATATGTACAGTATATAGACACACACACCATTATTCAAAGTTTTTACAAGATAAATAAAACAATCCTTAGGAGTATATTATGTGTCTTCCAGTATGTAATGGGTCATGTTAAAAGAAAGAGATAAATGTGTAATACTGTCATGTCATGTTTCTATTTGTCTAATTTGTGCCTATAACTCAAGTATTTTATTACTGCTTGATTGATTATTTTAAATCTTGAAGATGGGTTTTATTATGGAAGTTTTCAATGCTGTTAGTGTCTCTGTATTTAAATGGAAAAATAAATAATGACTTTTTGTGTTATATAATGTTACTGATGTGGTCTTGCTTTATTAGTAAAACTAGATACAGTGACTGACACCTCATAATCCAGTAGTGAGGAGCAAAAGGAAGATGAGGAGCTTTTGGTTAGAAGCCCTGATTCTGAGGAAGGCATGTTACAACAATCTCAGGTGATGCCATTGTTGAAACAGGGAGGTACTCTAACAGGACAGACTGCTGTGTTCCTGCTGAGGTGTCTGGGTAAAAAAGGACTGTTGTGCCTTGAAGCTGAACCACATGCACTTAAGCACAGAACATGGATTTGGCTTTGAAAAGAATAAGTTGTCAGTAATACATTAGAGTAGCTACAACCAACTAGTGATTAGAAATGAGTTGTGCGCTAAATATGAAAATAATACTAAACATAGTGCAAAAAATCTATTAATAAAAATAAAAAATAAGCCATAAAACAATTTTTAAAATTTATTTAATTCATAATAATTCATGTTGAAAGAAAACATTTAGTATTTAGTTGTAAGTATTACTTTCTAGTTACTAGTTGGTATAGTGTATCTATACTGTTACATACACTGTAAATTGTCAGTAAATTGTACTTGAGTATTTTATACAAATGCAGCAGTCCAGCAGGTCTCAGTATTTAGCCAGAATGATTTTATTTTTGCTGTTGATTTTCTCTTTTTGTTCACTTAACTCAAACCAAGTAAAACTGACAGCTACAGTTTAAAAAATAATAATTTATTTTATTAATTATTTTAAAAATCTAGAAATATGTGCTATAACGTAAGAAAACTGCAGTGTCCAACTGAATAAAAAATCATTTTTTAAAAATCTAATTAATGGATTGGAAGTAACAACTAAACAGTTCATGCTAAAGAAAATCTCTGACACAATATAATACAAATAATTTTGGTTACCTTTCACTTGATTTACGTTGTCCAAGCTGCATTTATTTTAAACATGGTGTGTTATACCAGCAGAAATATGAGTTGTATCATGGTAATGTGTCTGTGCTGCTTATTAAATAATCAAATTAACCAGCTTGTGCTATATGAACTTAATAAAGTTGTTGACTTTGTTCCTTCAATGCCATCAACTATATTAAAACTACTTTGAGTACTCAGTTGCATTTGTCTAATAGTTTTAAGTTAACACTTTTTTAAAAAATCCAGTTTCAGTGAAACCTGTGAAATAATTAAAATCTTTGCTTTCACAACATTGTGATTCCTTTATATATTGTGTAAAAGTTTCTGCTGTAACACTGTAGTGTACAGATATGAGGTTGGTATAGAAAAATCAAACCATATTATTAACATTTTATGTATGAAAATGAGAAAAACTATTATTATGATCAATATTATGACAGCCAACAATCTTGTTTGCTCTGTGTTATGAAATTGTCCCCAATGTGGTTAATAAGAAATTGCAGATTCCAATTTGTGTGTTTGACTTTGGTCCCCATTAGTGGTCAAAATAATACTTGTCCCCAAAGGGAAGTTTAATTTTCAGGTGTTTAAAAAATGTTTTTTTATCAAAAATCCTGAATAATAGTGTTTTCAAAAAACACAGATAAGTGTTTATTTTTTCTGTAATCCCTCTGGAAAGCAGTGTCCCCAAAAGTAGTAGATATGTTCCCATTTTCTCCTATGCGTGTATGTGTGTGTATGTGTGTGTATGTGTGTGTATGTGTGTGTATGTGTGTGTGTGTGTGTATGTGTGTGTATGTGTGTGTATGTGTGTGTGTGTTTACATTGGTGTGTGTTTCTGGGTGAGACTGTAACAGACTGAAACAAAAATCACAGAAAAGCATGACCAGAAAAAAAGAATAAAGCCTTTTGAGTTGTCCCAAGCCTGCTGACCATTTCCTCAGACCCATGTGAATTAAAAACCAGGGATTAAGGAAGATATGCTATCATGGAGCCCGTGCTCCTATCCGAGATAATCAAAGCCCTTGCTAGCATCCTCTGGACTCAACACCAGACCCTGCACAAAGAGCAAAAACACGGCTTCCAGGCCCAGACCGAGGATCGGCAGGTGCTTCGGTGCTTGGACACCTGTCGCAAGTGGTTGCTGGGAGAGAAGCACAGCGCCTAAGACATTGGTACTGTTGCAGTTCATCACCTGGCGGCCTGAGGGGACAGCAGAATGGGTCCAGTGCCACCGTCCAACTGGCTGAGGACCACTTGATGGCGTATCCGGGAGCAGGCAGCCCCTCCTCTTCTTCCTCCCTCGCTCTCTCTCTATTTATCTGTCTCCCTCTTGCTCTTTTCTTTCCCCTCCCTGTCCTCCCCTCTTCCCTGCATACCAGAAACATGGCCTGTTTTCCCCAAAACCAATTCCTTGAAATCAGTCCGCCATGCCCACCCAAGGTCGACATGTCCAGGGCCACAGGTATGGAAGTAAGTCCTAAGCAGGTGTGCTGGCACTGTGAGTAACCACAGGCTCCCTGATTGAGTTGTACCACATACATGTGAGTATTCAAGCAGGTACATACCACTCATTGGTGGATTCAGGCTGTAATCGAACCTCAGTGCTTGGTTCAAGGTGAGGCATTAGGTAGAGCATGCCAGGTGAAGGTGAGGTGTGTATATGGGGATGTGCACTAGTGCGAATATTCACTAATGCTTGTCATTATTTAATCCCGGGGCAAAAACATAAGATACGTGGGTGGTGGTTAATCCTGGCCTCACCCCTCCACTGATTTTGGGGACAAATTGGCCAGCATTTCCAGTGTTATTAAGGCGAATGCATGCGGATGGCCCCTAAAATAAAGTAGCACTGTGTGGGATGTGCACAGCATGGATTGGGGAGGTGTTACCTGGGCCATTGATGTAAGCTCTGCATCAGGGTAACTTGGGGGGTGGGAAGAGCCCATCTTAAAATTCCCATTTTAATTGGCCAGGCATTTGCTGTATGTTGCAAATGTGAACTGGTGAATCCACTGGCTGTCCAAAAAAAATGCCATTGCATCCTCTTCCATTAATCAAGGTCCCCTTCAAAAGAATTGGTATGGACCTCATGGGGCCATTAGAATGGACTGCATAAAGTCATCAATTTGTATAAGTTCTAGTGGATTATGCAACTGCGTATTGGGAAGCCATGCCTCTTCGTATCTCAGCAGGCAGTATTGCAGAGAGATTAAAGAGACTCCCAAAAGAGATTCTGACTGATCAAGGCACCATGTTTATGTCATACATACTTTGCAAAATCTATGAAGTATTAGGAATTAAATCGATTCATACCAGTGTTTGAATGGCCTGGTCAAGCAATTTAATCAAACACTTAAAAATATGACTTGGAAGTTTGTGCACAATAACACTCAAAATTGGGATAAGTGGCTCGAACCACTATTATTTGTAGTACAAGAGGTTCCATAAGCCTCCACAAGCTTCTGCCTGTTTGAATTGCTACATGGGCACAAGCCCTGAGGTGTCTTGTTGTCAGAGAAAATAGGCAGTAGGGACCTTCACAAAGTAAAAGAGAAATTCAGTACATTCTTGATCTGAGAGCAAAACTCCACACAATGGATAATTTGCTACAGGCAAAGAGAACGTCAGTTCCAGTTCCAGTTCCAATAGTGGTGCTTGGCTGCAGGAGTTTTCACTCTGAGATAAAGTGCTCATATTTTTACCCACATCAAGATCTGAAATTACTCACAAAATGGCAAGGGGCCTTTGAGGTCACATAACAAGTCAGGGATATCGACTATAAGGTAAGGCAAACAGATAGAGGTGGAGCACTGCAAATATACCCCCTCAGTCTCCTCAAACCATGGAAATAGGCAGTCCCCTTGGCTTTGTGATGGTGGTTCCTGAGAAGTCGTAGCTGGGAACGGAACTGAATCCAATGAAACTGAAATGTATGGCTCAATCCATGCCAGTCCACGATGGAGACCACCTCTCTCTGTTCCAAATCCCAGAGGTTGCCAAGTGCAAGCTAAACTTTCTGACGTGTTTTTGCCTCTACCCGGTCACATTAATCTGATAGAACACCACAGTGAGACACCCTGGGGTGTGGTGGTATGCAACTGACCCTACCTTTTGCCCGAACACAAAAAACAGGTGGCGTGGGAGGAGCTCATAGCCATGCTTAAGATGAGTGTAATCGAGGAGTCATACAGTGACTGGCCCAGCCTGGTGGTCCTGGTTCCCAAGACTGACAGGCCGGTCTGGTTCTGTGTCAACTTTAGAAAGGTGAACAATGTGTCTAAATTTGATGCATATCCAATGCCCCGCATTGATAAACTGCTTGATCAGTTAGGTGCGGTTTGCTTTTTTTTCAACACTGGATTTGACTAAGGGATATTGGCAGATCCACCTGACTCCAATATTCCATGAGAAAGCAGCCTTTTCCACTCTGTTTGGGTTACACCAATTTGTCTTTCCTTTTGGTCTGTTTGGAGCCCTGGCCATGTTTCGTTGACTCATGGACAGAATCCTCTGCCTGCACACTGCCTATGAGGCAGCCTATTTAGATGACATTATTATTTACAGTATAGTAATGACTGGTAGTAGCACCGTCAACATTTAAGGGCTGTCCTGAGATCCTTGAGACGGGCAGGACTCACAGCAAACCCAAAGAAGTGTACAAATAGATGGGTGGAAGTACAGTATCTGGGCTTCCACTTGGGCCATGGGCAGATACATTCCCAAATTGAAAAGACAGCAATGATTATGGCCTTCTTGAGACCCAAGACCAACAAAGAAGTAAGACAGTTTCTGGGGCTTTCTATTATTCTAGGTTTATACCTAATTATTCAGACGTTATCAGCCCTCTGACTGATCTCACTAAAAGGGAGTGCCAGATCCAGTCCAGTGGACAGGCCTTCACTCAGGTAAGAGCCGCACTTTCTGGCAGGCCACTTTTGCAGTTATTTGTACATTACATTTGTGTTACACACTAACACCTCTGTGCAGGGAGCTGGGGACTGTGTTGTCCCAGGTGGAGGGGGACCACCAGTACTGTATAATAGCTGCAAGCTCTAGGTGCAGGAGAGCAAGTACAGTGCAATCAAGAATGAGTGCCTGGCCATCATGTGGGCCTTCTTTGCTCTCCGATCTGTTGAGACTGACCTTCACCCTCTATTCGCACCATGCCCTGCTCCATTGGCTCCAATGCATGAATGATGCCAACTCGTGGATCACTAATTGGTATCTGGCCCTTCAGCTATTGAAGTTCAAGGTGGTCCACAGGCCGGTGCCACAGATGGCTGTTGCTGAGGTCTTCTCTCGTCAGAGAAGAGATAAGTGTTTGGTTGTCGTTTGCAGGCCGAATCGGCTCCCCGGCCTAAGACAGGAGGTTGGGGTATGTGGCAGCGGTGTGTATATGTGTGTGTGTGTGTGTGTGTGTGGGTGAGACTGTAAAACAGAAAGCACTGAAAAACATGGCCAAAAAAAAAAGAATAAAAGCCCTTTTGAGGTGTCCCAAGCCTGCCTCCCATTTCTTCATTCCCACACAAACACAAGAAGGTGTCACACGCTGCTTTCTTTTTTTGGATCCAATCATAATGTGTATCAGATGATGGCATTTAATCCCACTGTAATCCTCAAATCATTCTACTGTGGGCAGAGATAGTGAAGATTTAAACTATTAGTAGTCTCAAAAATGCACAGGGATAACACTGAAATTCGTGCACAGTTATTTTAACTGGAACAGGACACTTTGGTGTTGGCAAAGGTGGACAAATTGACACTAATTATTAAAAAGAGTTATAAAAATGAAAGTGACTATCAAGAGATGGGCAAAATACACCAAAAATATCTTTTACTTTACACTGTTATAAAATCCACAATTATAAAGAATCAGTATAAAATGCACAATGCTGCTAAGTAAATCTAAATAAAATACAGTATTTTGTATTATAAGAGCACATAAATACATTTTGTAGTGCTACTTCAGTTAATAAATGTAATGTTAGGATTCTGGTGGCTGATAGCTACCACTAATGCTACGTATCCTGCAGAAACCTCACTAGTAGTCTGCACTAAATAATGAACAGTCAATCAATGATTCTTTTGATTTCTCAATTATTAATGCACCACAAATGTTTTTGTGTTGTTCCTGTGCCACATATCTACAAGATCAGACACTGCCTGCTAGCTAGCAACAAGCACAATAGCTAGCAAAAAAAGTCTGATGAAAAATAAAGGATATTTTAAGTCAAGTCAAGTGGCTTGATTGTCATTTCAACCATATACAGCTGGTACAGTACACAGTGAAACAAAACAGCGTTCTTCCAGGAACTTGGTATTACATAAAACTGCACAGAACTATATGAGACTATACAGAACTAAATAAGACTATGCAGCTCTACACAGGACAACATAAAGTGCACATGTGCAAACAGTACAATAATTACAGATCATGTTAAATCTTTTAAACACCTATTAAATATCCAGGAACAAAAGTTATGTTTTTTGGAAAGAGTTAGTCAACATATTTATGCTTCTCTATTTCCTCTATGAAGAACGGTGATGGCTGATTGGAAACTGCTGTTCACAAACAGAGTGCTGCTTTTGCTTTGGTTCTGAAGATCATTTGTAGGTTGTAGTGCTGCTCTGATGGATCTGTCTGACCTAAAATTCTCCTTAATCGAATGACTCAGTTTATTTGATATCACTACACTGAGCTATAGGGATGTACGTAATATGGATGCATTATTTAAAATGAGCAGATAATATCTTCTAAACAGATACAAATACAGATACCAATAGAAGGCACGCTATTCTTTTTTCCCCATAAAGGGCATCTGGAGCAGGCAGTGGTGGCTTGGTGGTTAAGGCTTTGGGTTACTGATTGGAAGGTTGGGGGTTCCAGCCCCAGCACTGCCAAGCTGCCACTGCTGGGCCCTTGAGTGAGGCCCTTAACCCTCTCTGCTCCAGCTGTATCAAGTCTGACCCCAACTTCCTGTTATGTGAAGATTGTGCTGTGCTGTAATGTATATGTGATTAATAAAGACTTATTATTATTATCTGGTTGAGAATAGAGCATTGTGCATTGGGACTGAGATCCAGTGGGGTGCAAAAAAACGTGTCATGCAAGTTGCGTTTACATAACTCTCTGGTCAGGGCTACTGTGGCATAAATTAGGCTAGTCGTTTGTTTTTTGGGAAATAAAACTAACGAAATTTGTTAGGACATATCAAGCACAAGTACAAACAGTAATAACTATTCAAATGGGATTAAAAGAGCAGTTATTAACTGGAGTGATGAGGAACTGTCAGAAGCAGAATTCACAGACAGTGCTGACATTTCTACTTTTGATTGTCAGTTTTTCCAAGTGTTTTCCAGAATTTCTGGGGCATAGTGGTAGGCTTCATATTTAATAAAAACAAAAACCTTCCGGTAGAGATATTTGAGCCCTAAACATATACAGCATTACACCCCTATATACCACACAATGTATTGCCAGTATGTTGAAAATACAAATACACAGAACCAGAGGTTTGTAGGTTTGTTTTGTGTGCAATAAACATATTTCTTAAAAGGTCAATAAGTCAGCATTAAAATTCCTTCATATTTATCCACCCCAGATGTAAAATGAACACATCACTTAGGTTGTTTATCATATTTTATTAGTTACCAGCTGCTTTGGTGAGAAACAGGATTAACCAGTTGTTATATTTTTCCTGTTTCTGTTTTAAAGCTACATTCTTTATGTGGATGAGGATATTGAGGTGACAACCATACTGGACATCAACTGCAGGAAGATAAAAAAAAAAAAAAAGATAAATCTGGTTTTATAAGGCACAATGTCCATTTCCCCCTATTGTTAGCATGGTATTTTGTAAAACATGCGATAATATATAAGGGTATTTTATTTCTTAGACCAATTAATGATATTGATAATGAATTTTGAGTACCACTAGCATTATTACTACTGTCTGGCATCCACCCAAAAAGCATGTCATACTTGTCATACTTATCAGTTTAATTGTACCAGTCATGCAATGGTTTTTATATAGAATATTTCCCCATTACTATCTAAAATTGATTTCTGTCTGTCACTGAACAGAACATATGATATATTTAAAACCAAATGACATAATGGTATTTTGATTATTTTACTATGTATTACAAATACATTTATCAGAAATTCTGTCTATACTTTCCCCTGTGAGCTTAAAAAAAACAATTTATCATGATAAATTCTACTCTATGTTATGCTTACAAAGCTGAGCATCCACATTAGCATGTAAGCCTCTACTCTAGTTTGTGCTATTGCGTGTGTGTGTGTGTGTGTGTGTGTGTGTGTGTGTGTGTATGGGGGGAAGGGTGCTGGAGGGTATGTAGGGCACATGTTCATGCAAACATCTCTGGACGTTGCTGATTATTAGCTGTCACTTTTCATGGCTGTCAGTAAATATACACGAACAGATCAATATGCACAAACAGAGATGGATTCACATTCTCGAATCTTTCCTCTGTGTTCTGCACACAAGGACATGTTTGAATGTGGTGAGAAGGCGGAGGGCATCACACTAAACTGCTGAAGCTAGGCTTATGTAACGAAACACTGACAAATAAGGTGAAAAATAGAAAAGGGAGATACACTGGGAACGGTGAGATAAAAAAATCAGTGGCATGACAAGGCAAAAAAGAGGACAGAGTAAAGATGAAGTAATTGGATTTAAAGAAACAAGGAGGGTTATTTGCTTGGTGAGGACTATTAGTATTATTTAGTTATTGACATAACCGCCACAATAGCTCAAATTTTAATAAAATAATGAATGAACAGTGGATTAATAAAAGCAAAATGGAGCTGAGAGCTGAATTAGAGAGCTTCAACCAACTATCTTCTTCTGTAATCCAGAATGTCAGAAGTTCACTATGTGCATGTTAGAGTGAAACATTTCATGTGAATATTTAATGACTTTATTGTGTGTCTCTTACAAATTAATCAGTGATAATTAATGTTTCATTTTGGCTTTTCTATGTTAACCACTTTAGAAGTTGCTTGAAAGCGAAAAAAAAACAAAAAAAAACAAAGGTAATTGCTTTGATGCTTTGATTTCTGTTACTTGAGTGTGTGAATATTTTTAATTTGATCACACTATTTTATATCTAATTATTTTCAGTTGATTATGACCTTTTCGAGCACCCTTCAAACTCAAATAAGTAAAAAGACTGCCCGAGCAACACGACAAAGAAGAAGAATAGGGCACATGTACTAGAAGTGGATCCATGTAAACAAGGCAGTGAAAGAACCTTTTAAGACTTTTTAATTCAAGATTTTCTTCTGTACTTACCAAACACAAAGCAGACTATGGGTTTTGATGCGATATGTGAGTGCTGGGAACCATGGAGTTTGACGTTTTCACTTTCCTCACCCACATCATTCACTCATTGAGGGTTTGCTAATTGGCTGAATCGTTAAATTATTGTGAAAACCTATAAATTGTGTTCTGTTGCATCCCTCCAGGACTGCACTCACTAATCTCTAGCTTACGCATGAGTGCTCCACTGAATTCTTTGAGCTGGAGGTGCCTACAGGTACTTATTAGAATTAAGTGCAAATCGGGTAATTTTACTAATTAGGTTTCCTTATCTATTAAGCAGCAGAGCTCATTAATTAACTCAGATGGTGGCTGTGCAGATTTGGATGAAGAAACAGATAGTGTTGTGCCGCTGTTATACTGCTGCACCACTGTACACTCCAGCTCCAAAATATTTATTCACCAGTGTTTTGAGAGCTCTGATATTGCCAGAATGCTGCCAACATGTTGGTGAATTAATTACAGTCAAATATGTATGAGTGGTGAGACTGAAATCCATCATGTTGCTCCTCTTTGTAGATGGTGTGCATTTATCTTCATTATTCATTACACTTTACATCAATATGTAGACAAAACACAGCCCTTAATGAGTAGCAACTACACACACACAATACACACACACACACACCATGGAGTCAGTGTACAGTTAATGCCTATAGGGACGTTTGTAGATTCGAGTACATTTTTTGTAAGGGAAATTCGCGTTTTGTAAAATGAAAACGTTAATTTGTTTGTTTGTTTTTATTTCGACTACTCCTACCATTGCAACCTCTAAATCAGATTGCTATAAATAAACCCTTAATGTTCGTTTCATTTTTAAGTTGTCCCATTCTGTAACATTTAGTCATTAATGACATATGAACATGATGAAGTTCATTAATAACTATTGTACTGATGGAATAATATCACATATTGTCATTCAGAATTAAACAGACCGTCTTGTAAACCAAAAGACTTGAATGCAATAAAACTTTCTTGCTTTAAATGGAGTCTTAGAAATGAGCCACTGATATATTACGCATGTATGACCCATTTCTGCAATGCAGCCTTCACTAAAAGTTTGATCCTGGTCACGGACCTGTATTTGAGGTGCTGTCTTATGGACAGTACGTCGGTGGATTTGCCTATAACTGCCAAACAAAAGAAGAAAAAGAGGGGATTCTGAGATTTCATACATCGAACAGCTAGTGCAAGGGACACAGAAGGATAAGTATACACAGATAAGTGTGGAGGACAGACAGAGAGGAGAGAGAGATCTTTCTCTTAGATCCTATTACAAGAGACAGGAGGATTTCCCTGCCTGTGCTGAGACAAGTAAGTATTGAAATGGGCCAAAGAGATTAACCCATACTAGTGGTCACACACACACACACACTATAGAATGGCAGGTATCAGAAACATTACAACATTGTACTAGGTTTAAGTTGAGTGGGCTCTGGTTTTTTTTGTTTGTTTGTTTGTTTTCCTCAAAAACTCATTGTGCTTGTAAACCTGCCACCCCTCTATTCCATCTATTTTGGATTACTGTCCATATACAATATCATTATTATCAGTATTTTGTTTAGCCATACATATTTGCAATTCATTCAAGTTGCCTTTAATATGTTGGCAGTTCTTCATGTAAAGTGTAAAGCACACACACCTAGGTGTTTATGTAAAAATATACACTTTTTCAACGGGCACAGTGTGTGAAGAACAATGGTAAAGAACATTAAAGCAAGATTTGTGGGCTTTCTTTAAAAATAGAATGGGAAACAGGTATGATACCCAGCAATGATTCAGTGATAGATAATAAGTTAATATTTAGTTCATTACCTTAATATGACAGTTCCAATTACACAATTACAATGACAAGATAGTCATATTAGTCAGCATGCTAGCCGGATACCTGACAGTTTAATATGCTCTGAACCCACCGTCTCCCTTGATTATTTTTACAATATGACCACTGAGCAGCACTACTGATTTAATACAACAGCCGGGAGAGAGAGGGAG
This sequence comes from Stegophilus panzeri, assembly GCA_024331685.1. Taxonomy (NCBI): domain Eukaryota; kingdom Metazoa; phylum Chordata; class Actinopteri; order Siluriformes; family Trichomycteridae; genus Stegophilus; species Stegophilus panzeri. The sequence continues at coordinate 14,421,030 of JANDJT010000050.1, forward strand.
TGGGCGAGAGAGAATAGAGGTGTCCAACATGTCAGACTTCAACTACAATAAGCATAGAGTTTTACTGAGGAAGGAGGGCTGAACTCCATAGCTTTGCAGAAGCATAAGCGGAACAGGTAAGTAGGTGGTCATTTCCATATGAATGTGCCTGTAAAGTGGCACAGTGAACGAGTGAAAACATAACCGGCCTGTTTAACTAAATCAAACAGGAGTGCTCTTAAGAACATGAATAAACATGAGTACTTCACAAAAAAATATGGTAAGAGAAGAGAAAGCACATCTCACCTCTAACTGAAAGCTGCCCAAGCTGCAGGGCTTAATGTGCTACGGTTAGAGGCCATTACAGGAAGCACAGTGCAACACACACAGCACTAAATACTACAACAACAACACAGTGTATACACAGTGAATATAATGAACGCATGAAGCATTGAGTGGCACTGGCCAACAGCTGGAGGTACACACAGGTGTTTTTCTGAGGACATTAATCTGTTTAATCTGGCAGAATAGCACACACACACACACACACACACACACACACATTTTTCTTACTATCCTTATGAGGATATAATTATTAATACAGCTAATTAATGCTGAGCCTACACAAAAATCTCATTCTAACCTTAATCGCAGTAACCAGAAGGGAACCGTTAGGCTGTTTAAATGGTTTTTTTTTATATATAATCAAGGGTCGCAACCTAGCCTGGGCAATCGGGGCTGTAGCCCTGAAGATTTTTTCTTTAGCCACAAATAATTCTCCACTTGGAATGGTTAGTCACTATGAAATTTAACATTAGTGTTGTGATGTGGTATGTTCAGTGAACAGAGTGTTGTACTGTGCTGTGAAAAAGTATCCTGATTTCTTCTGTTTTTTGTATATCTAATAGTTTTAGATCTTCAAACAAAATATAACATAAAACAAATGGAGCCTGAGAAAACAGATAATACAGTTTTCATTTATTTTTATTTTTTTTATGGAAGCAAACAAAAGTTATCCAACACTTATCACCAATGTGAAAAACTAATTGCCCCAATCTGGTTAAGCCACCTTTAGCAGCAATAACTGTAACCAAACACTTCTGATAACTGGAGATCAGTCTTTCACTTACTTCTAGAGTTTGGATCATTGGATCTTTGTCTTTGGATCATTGTCTTGCTGCGTAATCCAGTTGCGCTTGTGTTTCAATTTATGGATTGAAGACCGGATATTCTCCTTTAGGATTTTCTGGTAGAGAGCAGAATTCATGTTTCCATCAGTTATTGCATGTTGCCCAGGTCCTGAAGCAGCAAAGTATGCCCACATCGTCACACTTCCAACACCAAGCTTGACCGTAGGTATGATCTTCTTTTTGTGGAATTCTGTGTATGGTTTACGCCAAATATAACAGGACCCCTGTCTTCCAAACAGTTCCACTTTTGACTCATCAGTCCAAAAAGTTTGAGGATCTGCAAGGTGTGTTTTGGAAAAATTCAGACGAGCCTTAATGTTCTTCTGGGTTAGCAGTGGTTTTCACCTTGCCACTCTTCCATGGATGCCATTTTTTCCCAGTGTCTTTCTGATAGTAGAGTCAAGAACAATGACCTTTATTGATGCAAGAGAGGCCTGTAGATCCTTGGATGTTGTCCTCTTTTGTGACTTGCTGGATGAGTAGTTGCTGTGCTCTTGGAGGAACTTGGAAGGTCGGCCACTTCTGGGAAGGTTCACTACTGTGCCGAGTTTTTCCATTTGGAGATAATGGGTCTCACTGTAGTTCTTTGGAGTCCCAGAGCCTTAGAAATAGCTTAGTACCCCTTCCCAGACTGATGTATTTCAGTCACCTTCTTCCTCATCATTTCTGGAATTTCTTTCAACTTTGGCATAGTGTGTTATGGATAAGACCTTTTAACCAGCTTCATGCTGCTGAAAAAGTTGTATTTATGTGTTGATTTGATTGAACAGGGTTTGCAGTAATCAGGCCTGATTGTGTCTGGTCCAGCTGAACCCCACTATGAATACATAGATTTGGAGAATTGGTAACTACGAAGGCAAAAACATTTTCACACAGGCCCAGTTGCTATTGGATAACTTTTTTACTTCAATAAATAACATTATCATTTAAAAACTGTATTTTGTGTTTACTCAGGTTGCCTTTGTTTTATCTTAGATTTTGTATGAATTTCTGATGCAATTTAGTATGAGATATACAAAAACAAAAGAAATCAGAAGCAAATACTTTTTCACAGCACTGTATTTTATTTTCAGTGAATGAAGGCAAAACCAATCAGACAGGGTTTACTGGAAAATAATTGGAAAAACTTGTTTTATTGGCTGACGGGTCTCAATTCTGCCAAACTCTAGCTCACACAGTCAGTTGGTGTGAGGGAAAAATGGATATATAATTTTATTTCCGGTAATGGGGTTTAAACTGAAACACTAACATCCTCTGATGCTGAGCAGGAAAACAAGGTGTGTAAATGTTTATATGAGTCATACAAAAGGCCCCACAAGGTCAAAATTTAATTTTCTCTGTTACATCTATTTAAAAACTTTTTGAGTAATTTTTATTTTTTAGTTGAGGAGTATTCCTAGTCATGCTTGCTTTTTGTCAGTGAAATTTCTTAAGCAATATTCATTTAAATAGAATTTGCTGCTAATAGCTGTGTCACCTTGCAGACTTCTGGTGTGAATACATTTCGCAAGTGAATCTTGTATCATGTTCAACTTTGGTGCATTAGAATTTGCCAGCATTGTCTTGGAGAGTGTATCGCGGTGTCTGTTCACAGCAAGCCTTAGATTTTATATAATACTGAACTTCTCAACACAAATATAAGTGATTCCATCTGGGAGGGTGGAGTACATGGTATAACTATAATATTTGTAGTTTTCCCTCATTCATCTTCAGGGTCAGAGTCACAATATATAGAGATAATGCTGGCCACAAGGCAAGAGAAATCACCCCAGATGGGACACCAGTTCATTGCAGGGCACAATGCACACACACATTGGCATGCACATTCACATGTAGGGAAATTTTGCATAGCCAATCCACCTACCAGCATGTTTTTGGACAGTGGGAGGTAACTGGAGAACCCAGAGGAAACCCCCATAGACAGACAGTAAACCGAGTTCAGGTTCGTACCGAGGACCCTGAATCTGTTTGTGATTGTATTTTGTATTTGTGACTTTAGGCTTAGTGGCTAGCACATTTGCTCCATGCCTCCAAGGTTGGGGGTTCGAATCTTGCTTCTGCTCTGTGCATGTGGAGTTTGCGTGTTCTCCCCTTGCTTCAGGGTTTTCCTCCGAGTACTCCGGTTTCCTCCCCCAGTCCACAGACATGTGTTGTAGGCTGATTGGCATCTCTAAATTGTCCATAGTATGAGAATGTGTGTGTGATTGTGCCCTGCGATGGGTTGGCACCCTGTCCAGGGTGTCCCCTGCCTTGTGCCCCGAGTTATCTGCGATAGGCTCCAGGCTTCCCGTGACTCTGTGTAGGTTAAGAGCTACAGAAAATGGATGAATTTATGGTTGATCTGTTAGCTACCTTCCTTTAAAACAGAATCAGAGCTAACTGAAGCCTACACTCCTTTGAATGTGTCCTGCCATTGTTATCATCACAATATCACTTGTCACAGCTAAAATGGCAGGTTCTGGCTAAACTGCTAACGGCACCAAAATGTTGATCATTTTCTGGCTCTAGCATAGTCATGTCTATTTGACAAACAAAGTGCAAATTTCTAGTGTGACTGCATCCTTACTTACTTGTGCAAATTTTAAAGAAATAGAAAATGTTATTTTACTTATTTACTGTAAGAAACACAATAAATGCTGTATAAAAGGATTCTTATTTGGTGTGCTGAACAGATGCAGACATGAGAAAACATGAAGCAAAAGTAACATTACTTTTACTTGGGGTGTTTGGCTAGTTCACATACCTCTGCTTTTCACCACATCAAAAGTTCAAACGTTTGAGATTTACTATTTACCATACACCACAGACTATGCTAGCATGAATAAACACTGTTAGCTGTTACCAAAAATTCTTTACTGTGCTCTATTTGGTGAGAGCAAGGTGCACCTCTTGTTAGATGGAGGTACAGTATGTGAGGTGACATTTTAGTATCTTGAAGCAGCAGTAAAATCCATTAGACACTAAGTGGTGTACAGTTCTTTCACATATTAAAAAACAGCTTCAAAGGATGTGCAGATAGAAAGAGAATTGCACATACACATGGATAAGACTCTTGCATGGCCATCTTTGTGGTGTATTTACATTGTCTTGTGTAGGTCCAAAAGAACACCCAACCTCCAACCATAACACTTACCTTAATTTCAGTCCCCAAATTGAAATATTTTGGCCAGTTGAATTTTTCAAGTAAAATCAGCATGTTAATCACCTTTTCACATGGGGACCAAGCAGACATTCCCAGAGCATTTTCATATTGTCATATTCATAACGTCACAGCATGTGACCCCCATACAGAGATAAATGTTACCTCCCAACACACACACACAGCCTTTCACAGTCAAGTGTTGTGCAGCAAAAGTTGTGGCTATAATCGTAATAATATTTACTGCACAGTTGTATTTAAAACTTCTATGATGTGAATATTGAATAGATGATTATTGAAACGATAAATATTGTAACTTTGTCTTTGGTTCTCTGAGCTTCTGCCACATACACGCCTACAGACTCACAAAACAAAACAGCACAGACTAGGTAAACAAAGTCCGCCAGGTTAGATAATAATTTCCGTTGCCTTTGTGCAAATACAGATAACACACAAGCATGCATGCAGAAACAATGCTGCTTATGAGTCAGAGGGTGCAAGAGACAAAGAAATTTCATAGAAATCCAAAGGAATGCTCATTTGCCCTTCAACACTCCCTTGCCTCTCTCTCTCTCTCTCTCTCTCTCTCTCTCTCTCTCTCTCTCTCTCTCTCTCTCTCCCGCCTGTGGAGAGCATTGGCTGGGACTTAGGGAGATGGGCATGGTTGCTAGGTGACCGGTTGTGGTTGCCATGGTGATTTTAAGTGGAACAGCTGGTCCAATCAGCATAAACTGCAGGCAGGCGAAGGCAGAGCCAGAGAGAGTGAGAGAGAGAGAGAGAGAGAGAGAGGCCTGCTGAAGCATGCAGGATGGAGAGAAGGAGTGAAGAAGAGGAACGATGAGTGAGAGGGCTGAGGAGGAACAGAAGCGAAGAGGCAGACATTGAGAGAGGAAAAAAATAAAAGCAGAGGAAGAGCAATGAAAAGGGAGCTCAGAAGAAGAGGCGGAAGAGGTGCGGATGCGAAGAGAGCAGAGGAAGGATGGTGTAAGAGGGTGAAAATTAGAAATGAAAAGATGAGAAAGGGGAAAGTCACAAGTTGCACATAAAGCTAGCGTCTTTAACAAGCTCAAAGCCATCCACACACACAGATCCAACACGACACCAAGAAAAGTGGCTATCTAGCTCATGGCATAGATATAATCCATTCTACAGATATTACAGATATGCAGGAGACAGATTGTAATCTGAACATCATCTAATAAAAAAGATGAAAGAATTCAATTAATAATTCGAAAATCAATTGGGGTGATGAGGTTGGATTTCATTCATTTTCATCGGAATGATGCAGTACGCAGTGCAACAGCAGTGGTGTGGAGACAGAATACACTTCCTAACTGGATGTCAGAAATACAGGCTTTTACAGCTAATCTACTTCAGAACATCTTAGAAGGTTCACCCTCAAATCCACACTCTCACCAACACCGAGAAACTGCTCATCCTGTTAGGAGAACAGAAGGAGAGCAGCGCTCTCGCAGCACAGTGCATCTTAGCGTGTAAGCATCTGAGGGACAATGAGTGATACACGCAAACACACACACACAGAACCCTGACTGACCTATACACTGAGGGATTATTTGTAACGTGTATTACTTTTAATTTTTTTCTCTCCTTTAAAATGTATGTTAAATGTTAATGCTTTGTCAAAACTGTAACTGCTAACAGTCATGTCAGTAACGTTTACTGAAATGAACTGAAGCAGTAGTAGAGAATATACAAAGGCTCACTCCATACTAAACCTAACCGAACCTTTATAATTTTTATACAGATGTGAATTCAGGACCATGTTGTTGAGCCTGTCCTGACAGATGACCGTTGTGATGATGAGAACTATTACATCGATCTTTAACAGTTGGGCATCATTGGACAGGCTGCACAGTACAACATCTTGACACATACTGTACTTAAGGATGTGTGTGTGTGTGTGTGTGTGTGTGTGTGTCTGTGCGCACACATGCACATTACAGAACTGCATCAAGAGTCACTGGAGTGTGTCCAGGCTATTCTCTCGTTTCTGTTCATCGCTTTCCTCTCATTTCTAAGTTCAAGCACCAAAATATGACTTCTAGTCATTTCCATAGAAACTGCATTGCTGCTACGGTTTAGATTTTCACACAACACACTATGCACCCGTGTGACACGGAACATGGATTGGAGAGAGAAAGGATGGAACGTGTGTGTGTGTATGAGAGAGAGAGAGAGAGAGAGAGAGAGAGAGAGAGTTGATAACATCACAGTGAAACCCTCTGAAGCGAGACACACTTAGTCTATGTGCCCCTAGGCTCAAAGCTGCCATCACTGCCCAGTCATACACAGAGTCCAGCCGCAGTGTGGAGCTGGGCTTTCAAATACAGTGCTGAACATTTGCATTGCTCAACACTGTACAACTCTACACACACACTGTGCGAAACGAAGGTTTCTGTGGAGACGAACATGCTGCATCTCCGTGTGACAACAAGCTCGGGCGATGTGCATGATCACTGGAATGGTCGAGAGTGGCAGAGAATGAGAGGCTATCTAAATCTGATTTAGCTAACCATTGCTCCCTAGCCAGCACTTTAATAGGCCTGCAATAGAATAATGGACACTTTATGAGCCCTTTAAACACCCAACTAGGATTCACTCCAAAACTAACAAAGCTAACAGACCTCAGTGGTAGTGGGGCCTTGGCCAAAAACCTCCCCATACACCTCCTCCTCCTCTCTTTAACCCACCCCCCCCTTCTCCTCTGATGGAGTGCCAGGCAGTGAGATGGTCTGTACTGGTGTCCTTTGTGTTTGGCTACTGAAGCACATGGAATGGCAGTTTATAGCACAATAAAACAGCATACGGACACTTTCATTGGATATAATGGCTGGAAATAATTCTGACCACTTCACACCTTCTTGCAGAGACAGAGGAGTGGGAAATTGTTTATTCTTTTTTTTTTTTTGCCAACTATCACATGACTTTCAAATGTTCCATGCTTCCTACATTGCTTGCACGCAGACCAAACAGCCTCTGTTGGCAATGAATTTGGGCGTTTTTATTCTCTGAGTGGACAATAAGAGGATGAGAGTGAGGGTGGGGGAGAAAGAGAGATAGAGAATGGAGGAGCCTTTCATGGCAAATGTGTGGTACAATGGTGACAGCGTTTTACAGACACTCACATGGCCCGGTGTCACTATTACAACATTTCATTAACTGAGAACATGGCCACCATGGCACTCAGCACGCCTAGCCAAAAGCCATAGTAGAATCATGACCAATCAGACTCAGTAGGCTTCTAATGACTTTAACACTACTGAAACAATTATTGGCAGCATAACCTTTATATCCATACAGTAATATCTCCTAGCTCTGTTGCACCTCTAATCTAACACTAGTATACTGGAACATCGGGATTGGGCAAGTGCAAGTCAAATCAATATTGATTAGTTCCTAATGCAAGTTCCTACTTTTTCGACACTCCTGATTTATGTACAGTTTTACTCACTCCTGACAAATGTATTAACACAACACTATTATTAATTTATAACAGTATTATTACTACAACAGAGCTTACTGGTGAAGAAGAAGAAAAAATAACAATAAATAAGACCAAACAAATCCTTTATTTTATTATGCAATATATTGCTTGTAATATTCTTGCAAACAACAAGCATGGCATATTTCCCCTCGCTAAGAAAATTTAATTAGGAAATGATTTCTTCGGTTATTTGTGGTATATGAGCTTGTTTGCAACTCTTACTGTATAAGACTTAACAAAGATTAAATCAACTAGGGCAGTATGAACAAGAAACAAAACATGTTGTCGAGGTCGCTCTGAAGAGCAGCTAAATAAATCCATGTGCACAGATCATACAGAAAAATATATCAGACAGTGAACATAAAGGAGGATGCATTTTTTTTCTCTTCTTTAATCATCTGAGAAAGGGCAAGTGTTTTTTGGGGTGGTTTTGCACGTGCATCATTGCCACTTTATTGTTATGTTAGATTCATATCTAACATCCCTCCGTTGGCCTGAGCTCTATAGCTATGGTTGAAAAAATGAACTGATAAATACTAAAGAGGCAGTCAATAAAACCAATAAGAGCGTTAAGACCAATCTCTTTTAATAAAGCCAATCACTTGCAGTCTGACCGAAACCTGCACAGCTCAATCACGCAAAACACAACCCCAAACTGAGCAAACAAGAGCTCACATTAGAATTGAGAAACATAAAAAATGAGAAGGCTTTGTTAATATATTTGAATCAAGAAGATCCCAGACATAGTCCTAGATCACTGCACATTAAATTATATAGATCATTTTCAAAATGTCTAATTGTTTACTGTAAACTAGATTCTGTAATACTAGATACTGTAAACTAGATTTCCCCCTTTTTTGTATTTCTGTCATTGTTGTATGTCATTGTTTTCATTCTTAATTGCATTGTACACTTGAATGTGCAGTATTTAAAATGTGTTTGAATATTCATAAAGCTAGTGCTCTCCATTTGTTCCCCTTACAGGCATCAGTCCCTACCTTTGCTGAAAAAGTATTTTAAAATGTTTGTCATATAGACGAAGCAAGATAGAGGAAGCGAACATACCTGGAAAGAGACAACATCAGCCAAAATCTGACCTTCATCCCTTCCCCAGCTCCTCCTCCTCCAGGTTTCTTTTCATGGTCCTATGAACAATTACAATTTTTAGATTTTATTTGATTTTTTTTTTTTACATTTCGAACTGAATGTATTTCACTTTGTATATACGAATAGTATGCTAGTAAAATTCTAGTATAAAGTGTAGATATCTATCAACATGTTGCCGCTATTTTCAGATTTTTATCTTAATTTTCAAATCATTATTACAAAATATTGACTGTTGTAAATCTCTTGGAAGCTTGTTTCATAAATTCACAGTGTATATCCATCCATCTGTTTCACTCCCTCAGTTCATCTTATTCATAATTCATTGCTGCTCAAACAGAAAGGTGACCTTTCTTTCACCAATTCCAGGTATGACACCCATCAGCATGTGTCACGTTCGCCAGTGTACATGGGAAGTGCGCACACACTGTAAGGGATCAGTCAGCATATAATGTATCCATGTTGAACCCTTGACAACCAAAAGTTATATGCAGAAGTTAAAGGTTGGCGAAGGTCAAAAGAAAAGGAGAGGAAAGTGTAGAAGAAGAAAGCACAGGAAAAGAGGAGAGGCTCCAACAGCTGTATGCTAAACCCCTCAAACAGCTTCATGCAAAAAGCAGGGTAAAGGGGGAGGGGAGGTTGAAAAAATGTTTTGTCATTGTCTGCTGGTCCATGCATCCTGAGTTTATATCTTAAGTGAAAAGGCTTCTGTGACTAAACAATAGAAACACAGCTTGTTCAAAAATGAGTCATGACAAAGCTATATCCTTAAATGTGACTAAAATAACATTTTCTTTTAGAAGAAAAGTTTTAATCATTAAGCATAATCATGGATCTAATTAGTTCCAAAAGTCTCAATTAAACACCATGTGGTTGTTTTTATTAATTTATAATAAATTTATATGTATTTATTAATGATTCCAATTATAACATGGAATATTGATTCAAAATCTTGGCTCCTGTAGCAGAACCCAAAACTTGTGTGTGTTTGTGTGTGTGTGTGTGTGTGTGTGTGTGTCCAACAGGGCCCAATATACATTTTATACACACATGCCCAAAAGGGTCGGGGGAAATTTTAGCCTCCACACCAGGTTCACAGCAGGGACCTGGAACAGCTCTACCTCCGTTGTGCTTGTCTCATCCTCCCTTCATCCATGTCTTTGTGTGGAACACATTCAAGTAGGACTAGGAGAGAATGTGATTTTAAAAAGCAAGGCAAAGTGCTGGTGAATTATTCACTAAAGTTCTGTGTGTTCCATGGGGCATGGTGCTGACTGGGTATAGCTCTTGTGGATTGCACGACAGCAGGGAGTCACACTCAGAGGGATTAATGGTCCGTCTTATTTTGGTTAAATGCAGATGGCGGTCGCGCTGGTTAGTGAGCGTTTACACTGACTTCTAGGTGTACCATTGTGATTTGTTTTGTAATTCAGGTTTGATTCCCCCCC
>JANDJT010000050.1:14438977-14463774 GCA_024331685.1 Stegophilus panzeri
AAGGAGGAGTGTGTGTGGTGGTGGTGGTGGGAGGGGTGGGGGGTGATTTTAGGGGAGGGGACGAAACAGTGCACTGTGATGTCCATCCAAATCCAGGGAAAGCGCTCTGCTAGAGGCGGTGCTCGGAGCGCGAAGTTCGAGCGCCTTGTATTCTGTGTGGTCGGCTTTAAACGGGAAGCTTGGTCGGGTTCTTGCTCTGCGTGTTCACAGCGGACCTTGATTTAATGTCCAAACAATTAAGGCACGCGGTGAATGCCAAGAGAGGAATCTCCTGAGCATCGTGTTTCCTCCATTCTGTCATATTCCGCGCGAGTTGACACTCGTAATGCGCACGACGGCAATGACAGTCATCAGCATTTCAGCGCGCCTACTCATGTTCAATACAGCTGCGGGACGATAACAGGATATCAGCTTCATTACCGTGAGGCGTTCAGTAACAGATCAAAATAATGGCTGTAGTAGGGGTTATTTTCCTCGCACGTTCACAAGGAAGAGCATCACAGGCCTTGCGCTTCACTGTGGTTTGCTCATTTTGCGCAACCTTTATGTGCAGGCCCTAGTCTTCTCCTTTGTGCAATGAAGGTCTAGCAGAAAATGACTACATGTGCAGTTTGCAAATGTATCCACATTACTAACCGAGGCTGTAAAATGAAGACAATAGCCTACAAATAGCCTACTGTGAGAATTAATCTTTAGTTTTAAGCTAGTTTTCGCACATCACAGACAGATGCGTTTCCGTATGCGTCAGCAGGCCTTGCTATTTGTGGACTAATAAATATATCCCCGTGTGTCTTCGTTCAAAAGAATGTACAGTGATTATGTGGGGGAAATATGGGGATTGGAGTAAATAGCACAGGTTACCCATGGCACAATCAAACGATATTAGCATATGTTGCAGTGTGACAAGTTTGAGCTTGCTTTGTGTGAGTGCGCCACCTATAGAGTCCATCAGTAACAGTCGTGTTTAGAAACACGCCATTTAGTAACTTCCTTTACAGCAATCAACGAGTTAATGGGCTTTTGTTTTGCCTATCGTAAAAAAAATAAACAAAAACGGTGTTTGCATAACAGTTCATATAGGCTAGAGCTTCACGCTATATAGAGCTGGTGCTGAATTCATATCCTAGAAAATTCTGTCTATTAATGAAGAGTAAATTGTAAAATGTCTACGGGAATGTAATTACAGTTGAAGTATCACGTTGGGCAGTGGCATTTCTGAATCGGAGATCCTAGGGGGGAAATATCTGCTCGTTGTTTTGTACTTTTAATGGGGCAGTAGCAGATCATTCAGTATAAATTGCCGCATTTGGTGTTTATGCCTGTCTCCCTTTAAGGCTTCTGCTTGTCCTACATGGTACAGTCTGTTCCTAACATCTTTGCTGAGGAACAGCATGTTCCAGCCAAATGCTGCTCCAGGTGGTGAAGTGACAAAGACAAAACATGTTACAGGCAAACAATGGGCTAAATACAGTGGAAGAAGTTACTCGGCTTCATACAGAAATATTTTATATAGTGTGTATTTTATATAGTAATAACGCACCAAATGACTAAATGTTAAAGACTATACAAAAACACACGACAGGATTTGGACATGTATAGGCAACCAAATAATTAGTTATTAGAAGTTCAGGTAATCCTATGGGAATTTATTAGCCTATATATCATATATGTGTCATTATTTTACTCTTAAGGTACTCTTAAAATGGATTAATATTGCATTAGTGACTGTCCACACAGGATAACAGTGTCATCGCGTGTTTATTGTTGTTGTGCTTGTGTGTAAATAATGTTATATTTGTATAGTAAATCAGAGTTGCATTATAGAGTATGCATACTGGTAAGTATCGTGCAAAACGACATATCGATACATGTGTTATTGTTTGATTCTGTGTCACTCACTAACAAATTCAAATAAATGTATTAATCTGTTTTGTCTTGTGCTTCCTCATCGTACACCTGGATTATAATATTGAATTTAGTACACTACCGAGCTGTTTATTCAGCTAGGTAAATATACAGGCTCGTTTAGTATAGCACAGTATTAATTTGGCCTACTTCTGCTTCACGGTTGAAACGGAAAGGTCGGTGTAAAGACTGTATTTCCATTGGAACTAAGTTGTTATTTTGTTTGAACCCTATCACAATTTCACAATAAATTTGCCTAAATTTTCTACTGTAAAAAAGCAAAACAAAAACGAAATATCTAGTAAGCTTAAATGTAGTGATCTACACTAAACTGACAAACATACAGCACTGTTAGAGGCCTGAATTGTAACCCAGCCGCGCTAGAAATGTATAGAGACGCAGCCGCAAGCCTCAATGAAACACGGAAATGTTGCTGTAGCTCTTTAGAAAACATTTCAGAAACAGATAAATGCACACCGTGCAATTTCTATTTGTCCTGTATTAATGTGCAAAGCAGAAACCTGTTGGTTAGTGCGACACTAAGATCTATTTTCGTGACAATATTGTAGCTTATCAATAAACGTGTTGTTTAGTACAGGCCTGTTCCATCCAGAGATTATTAGTTTGAGATATTAACACATATAGTGTATATATGCTGTATATATGAAAGCAAATTCAAAACCAAAACACTGACCTTTTACTTAAAGTTATAATTCTCGGACGTGTACTGAGAGTGTTGTAGACTCAGGGATATGATAGGTCAGGGCCCATCTTTCCCACAAGCATCGTACACGTTCAGAAATAAACGGTAGCCTACTAAACGGTACACCCTTTGTACCTTTTGTATGTATATTTTATCCATAAAAGTATGTAGTGTACCATTAACTTTTACTCTGAAAGGTAATTACGGACCAATTATGTATCTTAATTATTTTTTAATGTAGGCCTACACTGTATCTATATTTCAAGGTTAAGCATACGTATTAGAGGTACAAATATAAGCCTACAACGATACAGTTCAGCCCCCTGATCCATGAGAGTGTAAAGTTAAAATAATCCCTGGAGTATTTAATGAGATGCTCACTCTATCATTTGACGATTGGCTTTGTGCTGTTATGTATTCTGGAAACTCAACACTTAGTAGGTTATTGATATTCTGAAGTGCTGTGATCATATAGGATTACGACTATTGTGTTATACTGGATGAATTGCTCTTGCGCTCAGCTCCTCAGAACAAGTGGCTTCTGTTCGCAGACTTTAATCATACATTATACATAGGCCATATAAACGGGCGATTCCAAGTTGAAAGAAAGCTGGGTTAGCAACGTTTCAAGCATTTTATCTTGGAAACAAATAGCTATTTGTACCAGATTAAATTGCAAGAGGTATTTCAACACGAGTTGATTTGCTGTGCACCTATAAGGAGAATTGGACTGACAAAATATTATTTGAAATTAAATGTGTTAATTAAGGGAAAACAATAGCTATATAATGAGTTTTAAGTGTAATTTAACTTGTGTTTTATTATTATTATTATTATTATTATTATTATTATTATACTGGGATTTTTTGTGTTGTCTACAAATAATTAACGATCATTTATAGCTGGACTATTGTTCATTAAAGCAGAGATGCATATGAACGCACGCATTCAGCACCTTGGACAGCTCAAAGAAAATCCTGCTCTAGATAGCCAATAAAAATACGCTTTACTTGAACACAAATCATCACCAAAATCATCTTTATTATCCTAATCAGACTAAATGATCCGTTTATATGCAGCAGTGCACAAACATGTCAGTCACACATTCATCCATTTTGTCTATAAACAATAAAGCTGAGGTGCTATATGCGCTGTAAGCTGTAGTAGTAAACGGAGCGCGCTGACGGTGAGCAGCGCCACCCTGCGGTGTTTACTGCTCTACACTAACTCAGACCAAAAATCGGACATACATAATGTATCTGATAACAGCCTGAGAAATCCACACTTATTAACTCTATGGAGCTTGATAAATTGTAAACCGGGTGTGTCTGGTGATAGAGGCTATAGCTAACGCCCTGAGAGCAATGCGTTTTTAAATATATAATAGCCTAATACTATAACATTTATAATAATAATAATAATAATAATAATAATAATAATAATAATAGTTTAAAAAGAGTGTAGCTTATTCTCGCACCTAGTGTTTCCCCAGCTACACATTGACCCTGAAATGCAATATAGGTAGGCTAATGGATGAATAAAGAATGAATAATCAATAAAAATATATACTGAAAATATATAGTGTAGGCCAAATTTAGAAAATACTACAACGTCAACAATTCCTCCTCCTTCTCGTCCTCCTCCTCCTCCTACTACTACTATTACTACTACTACTACTACTACTACTACTACTACTAATAATAATAATAATAATTATTATTATTATTATTATTATTATTATTATTATTATTATTATTATTATTATTAAGTACTACCACTACTACTACTACTACTACTACTACTAATAATAATAATAATAATAATAATAATAATAATAATAATTACTCATTCACTCACTTTAAGTAATTGATTTATCCTGGTCAGGGTCATATTTGATTTGAAGACTATCCTGGTAACAGTGGGCACAAAGCAGGAGAATTCACCCAAGATGGGATGCCAGTCTATTCCAGGGCACCATGTACACACACAGAACCTGGGGAAAAACAGTGAAAACTGAGAGAACATACAGAATCTCTACACAGACAGTAACTTGAGCTCTGAATTGAACCCAGGATCCTGGAGAGGCAACATTACCCACTGTGCCACTGTGTCACATAATAATAATAATAATAATAATAATAATAATAATAATAGCTAATTAATTATTGATCATTAATAACTACTACTTGGTTATTAATAACTAATCATTACATGTGTTTTATAATAATACAATGTCATCATTTTTGAGAGTAGCTACTATTAGTCTATAAAAACAACCTCAGGTCAGAGTATGCACAGCAAAATCCCCAGTGTTGATTTAACACCCAGAGTGTTAAATTTACACCCTACAGTGTTTATATAAGTCCACTGGACACAAATGAACATGCTAGGTGTTAATTCAACACTAGAGATTTGACTGTGTGCAATTCAGTCCTGATCACCTCATGCAGTAGCTGTTCTCTGTGATTTCCCCATGCTGATTAATCTTTGCTGCTGCTCTCTGTCTCAAATAGATTTTTTTAATATTATTTATTTATTTACTTCTAGTAGTGATTATAGGATTACTGTGAATGTACGGATTTCTATTCAGTCCTTGCTTATGATAAAGCACAAGCAAGGCACTTGTGAAGTTTGCTTGGATGAGATTATTAAACTTGTGGTCATCCACCGCTAGAGGTCAGTGGTTTACAACACTAAGATGCCTCTAGTGCACAAGTTCCCAAGTGCCCTGCTCATTAACAGTCCTTCTTGAGGAGCACTGCGTGTGTGAGCAGGGAAAACACTAAAACGTGCAGGACATGTGGTACTCCAGGATTGGGGTTGGGAACCTACACTCTAATATTTCATTCAGAAGTCGTTTGAGTCTATACTGTTACATGATTCAAAAGATAAAAGCAAATCTTCATCACTGACATTAAAATGCATCGTATGTCATTATCTACAAACATATACAATATAACAATCCAAGTCCCTAGGATTTAAGGTGAAAGACTTTTACACATCAAGAAATGCACTTCGTTTGTCTACCAAGACAGACTATGCATGTAAGTCTAAGCTTTAAACTTTGTCATGATTCATGCAAACTGAATACAGTTCATATGAGTTTATTGTGCATCTGTAATGACTATCACCATAGGTTCTATCGGTTACACTGATAACTGAATCTTTTTAAGTTAAGAAAAACATGACCTGTATTTCGTACAATTTCACAGGACATGTGACATATCCCGATTTAGTGGTTTTGTAAATGTTTTCCATAAAATTGACAAACTGCTATTGAAGTTTATTATACACTATGTGTTCTGTGGTTATTTCAAATGACAATTAGAAAAAATTCCTTCCAACATTTTAACAAGCCCTGTTATTCTCCAAAAATCATGTGAGATACCAGTGATCCTGACCCCTTCTGCTCTCCCAACCTGCCTGGTCCATCCTGATACTACTTCTGTTGAGTTCACCTGAAAATCACTCAATGCTGCTGAGGATGGCCACACATGAACAGCCTAAAGATCACCATGTGATCACATAGAAACCATAATGATGGCAGTGGATGTTCTTACTTGCCATGAACAGTTTTGAGCTCAAGTCTCATCACTGAATAGCTGATAACTTCAACAATATAGACTTCAAGTTAAAACTAAAATGAATTCAGAAATGAATCTGATGCTCAGTTTCATAAGTTGCTCATAAGCTCATAGGTTCCTGTTTACACAATTGCACTTTATGACTATATAGTATACTATATTATCCTGCTGATAGAAGCCACTGCCATTAGGGAATACTGTTGCCATGAAGGGGTGTACTTGGTCTGCAACAATGTTAAGGTAGGTGGTACGTCTCAAAGTAACATCCGCATGAATGCCAGGACCCAAGGTTTCCCAGCAGAACATTGCCCAGAGCATCACACTGCCTCCGCCGCCTTGCCTGCTTTCCATAGTGCATCCTGGTGCCATCTTTTCCCCATGTAAGTGACACACACACACACCCAGCCGTCCACATGATGAAAAAGAAACATGATTCATCAGACCAGGCCACCTTCTTCCATTGCTCCATGGTCCAGTTCTGATAATCACGTGCCCATTGTAGGCGATTTCGGCGGTGGACCTGTCTATGGAAATTTTATTAAAAATTTTTATTTTTTTTTAATTTATGGAAGTTTATAATCTAGTGTCACCCAGATGAGGATGGGTTCCCTTTTAAGTTTAACTCCTCTCAAGGTTTAATCCTCATGTTGTCTCGGGGAGTTTTCCTTGCCACCATTGCCTCTTGTTTGCTCATTGGGGATAAATTTATAAATGTAAAATTTATATTTTATAATTTATTAGCTCTAAATGCTAATGATTGGCTGGGATAAATGATGTTTCAGCATTGTACCTGTTGTTGAGTAAATTACATGCTGAATTAAGTGTACACAATAATTGTATTAAATACAATCAGTTTTTTTATTAGTTTGTTTTACATGTAAAGGACAAACACTGTGTCTTGTGTACATTCAAGCAGTACAACAAAGCTACATAAGCAGCAGTGTAATGGGTTGGGGATGATGACATCCTGCCCGTTGATGATGCTCTTATTTCAGTCCCATAGCACTTGATTGAGGCCACAAAGCAGAAGATTGGTGTTGAAATGTCTCAGAAATGCATGCAATCTAACAAAAGGTCAAAAAAAAAGCTTTGTAGAACCAACACCACCTGATATGTCACTAATTGACGTCATCATGTTTAGTCTTTATGTACAATGATGGTTAAATAGAACGTTTCTGATATTTAAATGATTTTTCTCTAAGTAATGTGCATTTTATGACATATCCAAGGTGAAATGAAGTGAAAATGACAAAGGTGGAATTTACACTGGAATGTACCTATGGGGTAGAAACATTGAAACACAAGAGACAGGTAGACAGAAAAAAACATGCATATAGAGCCTTTTCTATAATAAGTATTTGAGGTTGAATTACTGCTTTGGTGTGCAGGGTTTTTTCATCAGGATGCATTCTGTATGTGTTTCATTGCAATGTCATCATTATAATGCTAAAATCAATACACATATCTACTCTATTCCCAATAGTATAGCTATCACATAAAAAAATTAAGCCACATGATTATGCAAATATTTTTTTGTTGTTCCATTTTGTGGTGGGACTGTGAGTGATCAGTGTGTGCTCCATGGTTTACTGTACAGAGCTTCCCAACTGAGATGTGATTTTCTGTTTCCTGTAGTTTAGATTTAGGGAAGACCAGACCATCTGTCTCTGGCTGAGTCTGGCCAGGACACAAACACTGTTACACACACACCCACACACACACACACACACACACACACACACACACACACACACACACCTAGACTATAATTCCAGACAAAGGGGGAAGATGGAAAGGAAAAGGGAATGCAAGAGAAGAGCTCACAAATCGTAATAAATAAAAGATGTTACATAATACACTCCCTCCCTTAAATTTTCACACACACACAACTACACCCACAAATATGGAACATTTTGTCTCTGAGAGGCCAGAATATCCTATGTACTAGGTAATATATCAACACTTCATATCTCCATATCACGATTCATCATCTCCATATCAGATTAAAAAGGGTACTTATCTGTACCTTTACTTGTCACATGGGTGGTACACATATTTTGTACTTTTAGCATGTATATGTTTTACCTGGAAAGATGTAGGCCTAATGCACCTTTATTACTCTAAAACTAATTAAAGGTACAATACTGGTCCTTAAGGTTACATTTGGTGGCATAAATTTAATACTGTTTTTTGGTTGTTGTTGTTTTTAAAGAGTGTATAGATAGCCTATTATTTATAATCTATATTCAGACTCCCATTTGCACATGCATTCTCGCTCTGAATAAATTGAGTGGGTTTTTATTGTCATTCATATATTGCATGTATAGCCTACACTGGAAGGAAATGGCATTTATTCAGGACTATGGTGCAACACAGAACAGTACGCAAGACTACATAAACAGTGTGGGATTGTAAACTGTAAGCTATTTCGTAATGTTTCAGCAGAAGTATAGCAGTGTGTAGGCTAATCCCAGGGAATTACAGTGAGATACAGCAGACTAAATCATTCCACAGATCTGTGTCAGCCACAGATCATGACTGAAAACTGAAAGCACTGACACACAAAACAATGCTTGAACAATTTTATAGTTTATACAGGCCTACTCAGGAAATCCTTATTTAAATAACAAAAAAAAGTGAAGTTATAGATAGCTTATTCAATAGACGTTGTTCATTTTGCCTTTTAAATCTTTAAAAATATATATTTCTGACTTTGCACCAGCGGAAGTAAACATTCATAGTTTACTCACTGAATGCTCTAGTAGTCTGTATATTGTGGGGCGTGACCACTACGGGACGCGGCGCGCGCAGTGATCCGCAGCGCTGATTGGATGGCTGAGATGCATAAAACGCTGCAGTTCTCTCCAGTCAGCCAGCTGCTGTCACTGTCCCTCCTCGGTGGTGTAGTGTTATCGGGTTCACACGTCGCTGGGGTACAGCCGGAACACGTGAATGATATTTCGAAGGAGTTAAATTCACTTTTTCATATAATTTGGTCTCGTCGAGAATGAAGGAGAGGAGAATAAACGAGCCGCTGGAGGTCCGCTGTAAACTGGTGTTAGTGGGAGATGTTCAGTGCGGGAAAACGGCTATGTTACAAGTCTTGGCAAAGGACTGCTACCCCGAGGTAAGAGATCAACTAGTTTCTCTTTAAATCTGACATTTTATTGCTCAGTCAGGTCCACTGGAAATGTATATTTGACTGCAGGTTAATAAGAAACAATATGCAACAATGCTTATTATTTATGACCACTTTTTTCCCCTCAAACATGTATCTAAGTGATCAGCATAATAATAATAACTAGACCGGTACATTTCCTGAAGAAAATGTGAGAGGTGCTTGCCGTAGCGAAACAGGAACGGGGCGCCAATACTTTCGAGAGTCGATGGGGAAGGGCGCCAATACTTTCGAGAGCCGGACAGATAGGGCGCCAGCACTGTTAGAGCTGGCCGTGTAGTGCGCCAATACTTTTTAGAGCCGACCGTCAAGGGCGCCAGTACTTTTGAGAGCTGGCCGTGCGGGGTGCCAATACTTTTGAGAGCCGGCCAGATAGGGTGCCAATACTTCTGAGAGCTGAACAGATCGGGATGCCAATACATTTTAGAGCCGAATGTGTACGGAGGCAAAACTTTTAGAGCTTTCTGTTTAGAGGGCCAATACTTTCGAAACTCAATCCAAGTCTTTGGGCTTCCGTAGCGGGAATTCCGGCATTCCGATCGCTTATAAAAGTCATAGTACACCTCTCCTCAGTAAGCCGATCGATTTGACACCTCACCCGTCGATCTCGGACGGTGGAAGAAGAAGAATAAAAATAATAAAAATAATAATTATTATAATAATAAGTATGCCAAAATAACAATAGTAGTGCTTTTCAAGCACCACTAATAATAATGATAATAATAATAATAATAATAATAATAATAATAACAGTAAAAAGGATGATGATGATAGTAATAGCAGCAGCAACAACAACACTAATAATAGTCATAAATATACAGATGAACAAATACATGAAGAAAACTAAACTAAATGCAGATTAAAGCAATGATTTAATGCTTTTAAACCCATGCTAATAAACACAAACCATAAAAAAATATTCTTCACACTACGGGAAAGAGTTCCTGGATTTAAAAAAATATATATTTTCTTCTATTTAATTCTCTAGTTCTTTAGAATTAACTAGAGAAGAAATAATATATTTTTTTGAGAATATTCTCAAAAAAGGCCTTTTCGCTTAACTTTAACACAACGGTCTCAATAAATCAAAATGTAGCTATGTTTAGGATTTATTTTATCAACATACTGTAAATGCGCAACGTTATAAGTTAAAGTGACTTTAAAAAAAAAAATTGAAATACATTCGCAGTTTATCGCTCAGCCTAACTAATTCATGTAGGCAGTTTTGTGCACATGATATTCAAGTGTATTTGGAACACAGAAGCCTTTTCCCTGTACACAAGCAGCAAAAAGGACATGAGAATTCCTGCTCCAGGCTGAACTGAAATAATCCTGGATCTTTATTGTGATTGCTTACAGACGTACATCCCGACAGTGTTTGAAAACTACACGTCAGCCCTGGAAATAGAAGAGCAACACATTGAGCTTAGTCTGTGGGACACATCAGGTGAGAAATCTAAGCTATACCAAGTACATGTACAGCTGTATTTACACTTATGGTAAGAAAAAAAAAGTTCCCTGTTCGAACACCTGCATGAGTGATGAGTGATTCTACGATTGGGGTGCTATTTGTGTCCCACTGATATTTTCAATTATATGTGTAACGTAAAAGTAAAAGACATTTTAAACATAAAACAATGTGTTCACAACAACCAGTGTGCATATTTCAGATAAATAACTTAAAACATAAATAAAAACTTATTTAAAGCACTTAGAAAATACCATTTTTACCTGAAGTACAACGTAATGTGTGAATCCATTTAACATCTACTGCTTGAACCATCTTGTTCCATTAGTTTTCCAAATATTTGGAATATTTGAACAGGACATTTGAACATGCGCATTTCGTGAAGATCATGGGAAGAAGAAAAGTCCATTCTCTCATTTATTCTATATTGGACTAGTGTCAATGTTCACAGCAAATCATATATAAATAAAGTAACATTAATAACTAGATTATTAAATTATTCATTTGGAACGTGGATGCTAGTTAATCACATTCTGTGTATTTGCTAATTCTACACTAAAAATTCAACCCTGTTGCTCATTTAAGAGTAAAATGCAGCCATTCAAAATAATGAGAAGGGTCAAAGCAATTTTTGAACTGGTAAATGCAGGTTAAAATAGAACAGATGCTTAAATTAATGTTGAAACATGATTTAAAAAAAAAAAAAAAAGCTGCAAGAGCCCAGTCATGGAATTATCCTTACGTCAAGTTGGACACAAATGAGTGCAGCTCCTTATAGGTTATTGTATTAATTCATTAAAATGCATTTCAGGTAATTGTTTGATAATCTGCATTGACACCATCGTTATGGGATTAGATTGAGCCTTTGAGCTCAATCACACTGATTTAAAGCAGATACAAGCACTATGCCCTTAGATGTCATGACCTCACTTTCTCCTGCATTAATAGTGCTTTGAACTGACCTCTTACTTGCATTCAAGAACTGATTTCCAGATCAGTGTGTGTAATTGGAGAGTGTGATCAGTACTCAATTACTTAACCATGCCTTCATTAGGCCAAGTAAACTTCATTAATTACTCATGGAATCATTAGTAGATAGCAGTCTGGTGGAATATGGGGAGACTGGCAATATCACACACACACACACACACACACACACACACACACACACACACACACAGTCTTAGTTTTGTAAGGACCAGCTAAATGTCCTCAAACTGTCCAAATTCATTATGTATTCGTATCAGGAGATATTCGGGCCTCACACAGGGCTAAACACACACACACACACACACACACACACACACACACACACACACACACACAGTTTCTCTGTAATTATGACTAATAAGTCCTACTAATTACAGCTTGAATATTCTCATCTGTCTTACTCAGACGCCTCTACTTGCACCCTTCACAGCCCATAAAGGATTTCGCAGAGTTTTTTGTGAGTGTTGCAGCCAAAAATGCTTGATTTTGTTGCAGCTTTTTAAAAAGTTTTTTGTGATTGTTTTTTTTCCCTCAGGACACTACTTGAATATGGCGAAATTGCAATTGCACAAAATTGTTTCGCATTGTCTTTCGCAGTGATGTTTATTGGTAAATGAGATCTTTTAGCTGCACTCACGTTCGACGCACGTGAATCGAAGAGGGCTTTGGCTGAATTGCGCGTTGTGATGATGTCACACGAAGCGTCTTGGCCCAAATATGCGGAAAATCTGTAGTAATTTTGAAACATTGCGAGCTCCGAATATTGCAGAGTTTGCTTGATTTAGCGTTCATTTCTGTGATCCTGGAGGGATTTTGCTTGCGTATCAAATTGCATGTATAATGAGAGGTTGTGGATACTTTGGTATTGCAACAAATTAAATCCATTTTAAATCTCTCTTAATGTACAATACGGTTAGTGGAATTGGGTGCAGTCAGTTTTTTTTTAACTATTCAGATGCATGCACCTACTTAAGCTAAGGGCCCTATTAAGCTATATTGTACATGCTGTGTATTTTGTGATTTTATTGTAAATAAAAGGTGGCACGGTGGTGCAGAAGCTAACTTCTGGGTTCAGTCCTTTGCTTGGGTTTATGTCTCTGCTGAACTGTACATGTTGTCCGTGTGAGTTTCCTCCAGTTTCATTACTGGAGACATTCTCGCTGTGGTTGCTGGGACTGCGGTTGCTGCTATGCTGGGACTACGGTTGCTGCTATGGCCTTAGGACTGGAATTACCGCATACAATTTTTCACTCAAGTCTCCTTTAGGGAACAGTGGACTAGTTCAACAAACAGATTTCATATAAAAACCATAATGAACTTTCTTTTACTTTCACATTATCCGTTGTTACCCAGATGAGGATGGGTTCCCTTCTGATTCTGGTTCCTCTCAAGGTTTCTTCCTCATATCATCTTAGGGAGTTTTTCCTCGCCACCGTCACCACCGGCTTGCTCAATAGGGATAAATTCACACACTTAAAATCTGTATCCCATGTTTATAAGTTTCTGTAAAGCTGCTTTGAGACAATGTTCATTGTTAAGTGCTATACAAATAAAATTGAATTGAATTGAATTACAATACTATATACTATTAAATGTTAATGTGTGTGTGTTTGTAATGTCCTGCAATAGATTGACGGCCGTAATATATGGCTTATGGTCTTTTTAAAAAAAAAAAAATTATTGTTAGTTTTAAAAGTGTGGCATTGCTCATGTAGGTTCTCCGTATTACGATAACGTCAGGCCACTCTGCTATAGCGACTCTGATGCTGTGCTGCTCTGTTTCGACACCAGCCGACCTGACACTGTTGACACCTCTCTGAAAAAGGTAAATGAGACCAAAGCGTAGCTCTAACTGTGCTTGTTATATAGTGTAATATATGTCCAGTTATGACAGTGCTGTCCTTTTATAGTGGAAGACAGAGATCATGGATTTCTGCCCCAATGCACACATCCTACTGGTTGCCTGTAAGACAGACCTGCGCACTGACGTGTGCACACTGATGGAGCTGTCCACGCAAAAAATGGCCCCGATTTCTTACGAACAGGTCACTTAGTCACACTCGCTTAATTGATAATGCTTGATTATTGCTTGATCTGTCTATCTATTTATTGGCCTGTCTGTCCATCTATCTTCATTCATTTCCTTATGGCTCTATCACTAGGGGTCGTCACTAGCAAAGCAGGTGGGAGCCGAGGCATATCTGGAGTGTTCCGCGTTTACGTCAGAGAAAAGCATACACAGCGTGTTTCGCTCAGCAGCGCTGGCTTGTCTTGACAAACTTCAGCCACCTATCAAGCCAAGTCCCACCCACCGGAAACGCCTCCTGCACCTGCCCAGCAAGAGTGAGCTTCTGAGCTCCTCCTTCAGCAAAGAGAGGACCAAGAGCTGTTCTGTCATGTGATCCAGACTCTCTGATTCCTGAGACAGATCGACAGAAGGGCAGTTTTGAAATGAGACAAGAGGTCATGACCTTTGCTGTCCTCTCCCATCTCTACACACTCAATGTTTTGCCTTTTCAGTCCATCCCATTTCTTCATCACAAAGAATGGAAGTCGATGAAGGTTAACTGATTCTTTTTAATACACAGGTTTATAACTTTTAATTGACATGAACCTCATGTCCTGTTTAATTGAGTGTGCTATTTTTTTAAATTTATTTATGGTGCGTATGTATTGGAGAGCTGAGCCATCCATGCATTTCAACGGTATCAAGAATTCTTCCTGTGCAGGGTCACCAGACGTTTAATAAGAAACGGGATTAATTGGTTATCTGGCCATGTATGCAAAAGAGCATGACAGAGGAAGACGCTTATGTGATTTTGTTGGAGGACACAAACGGGTAAGGGGTATAACTGGGGAAGTTTTAAAGAGCAGCCATAAAACTGACATTGATGGAGTGTGCAATCATATGTAGGAAGATAAAACACGCTGACTTTTACTCTGTCTCTCACATACATGCACAGACAACTGTCTGTCTATAAATCAGATGATTAACGAAGAGAACAGATAGTTCTTGGACCGTTCTTGAAATGGCATGAACAATACGTGGGAGGTATTGTGATGGCAGTTCAGTTTGGATGGGGCTTGACCTTAGAGTAGCTTTGGACCTTAGATGAGCGTGTCAGAGCAGGACAGAAGAGATCAGGGGGATTAGTTGAGGAGACAGGATGACATTTTATCCCAGACAAGTCTGATGAGAGATTAGATATAAGGTAATCCTACTGAACGTGCCTGATTATCTGGCTTGCCTTTTTAAGGCTACCTTCTTTTCATTTTAATGATCAAATATCTCTTGAATTGATGTTTTGTAGTAAAGAGCTCATTTGGACTTTCAGCGCCTGACCCAGAGTGTGTATTATTATAAAAAATTCAATACAATTTCTAAAATCTAGTGATGTAGCCACTATCTCTATCTGTATCTGTTTAATATTCCAGATATACCTGTCCATATTTGGATTTAA
Source organism: Stegophilus panzeri (assembly GCA_024331685.1). Classification (NCBI taxonomy): domain Eukaryota; kingdom Metazoa; phylum Chordata; class Actinopteri; order Siluriformes; family Trichomycteridae; genus Stegophilus; species Stegophilus panzeri. The sequence continues at coordinate 14,454,267 of JANDJT010000050.1, forward strand.
ACCAAAAGTAGGTGTGGGTTTCAGTGAGACAGTGCAGAAAAACAGTGTAGAAAAAAAATGGAGCACTGTAGAAATGCCAGCACTGTCAGCATGGTCTGTCAAATCTCCTCAATCAATTCTCCTCATTTCATCAACCCAGCCGTTTTTTGTTTTTATGGTTTTTTTTTTTTTTTTCTGGGATCTATATTCCTGCACACACACACCTGTATTCTCAACCTGTTGCCCTGTGAACTCAAATAGTGCACCTCCTATTCACATCTGTATTTGTGTATCTGTTTAGGACACACATCTGTTCAATCCAAATAATGTATTCATATTCGGTTACATACCTGCACCAAACTATAGCTTTGATAAGGAATTTTGACTTTCTTTGTTTGGGCTGACTTTGTTTCATGCATATTATTTCTTATTTCTATTTGAAGACACTTCTTGGAAACCTGATCAGTCTAATGAAGTAATCTTTATGATGTGTTCAGTTGCATTGGGGAAAAGTTGTTTTTCCCCCAGTAGTCCTCATAAAACAAAACTGAGTAACAGACACAGTTTAACGGTAACATAATGAAAAACATATAGTGACAATACCCTTGGGAATCCACTTGTAAACCATATATTGATTTTTATATCAGTTTAACAAGATGAATAGCGCCTGACTCAGCATCTGCCAGCCGATAAGATCAGACACTATCAGGACAGAATGGTGTGAGTGCGTGTACTTGCTGTATTGCACAAGCAGACATTAGTCTTAACAACTGATAGGCTGGGCCTACTTATTCATCTCTGAACAAGCACCCAGTTCTGTTTTCTTAGATCTTTGCATAGTTGTTTCCTCATAGACAGTTAAACTCTCTGTTCCCCAGTTTTATCTGTTGTACGAATGGACAGGTAGCCTCTGATACTGCAGATCTAGTGGTATATTTGATACATACACCCCTTTATGCATCATACAGAAGTCGCATACAACTACGCAGAGTGCCGGAATGCCGCAGTGTTGCCTAGCAACAATCAAGGATGTACGGCACTGCTCAATTTCATTATAGCGTTAAAATACAGACCTATACCTGAGACTATAGCGAAATACATATGCTCCCTGAGAAGTTCTTGCTCTTTGGGTAGTGATAGACTGAATATATTATTGGTATTTATGTGTGAAGTGTAGCTTAAAGTGTCATGTGTCTAGTATTATTGTAATTTATTTTGAAATGTTTTTCTTAAGTATCTGTGAGTTCTCTCAACTGGTTTCAGTAAAAACAGCTTTATTGTGTAAATTCAGATTTTATCATGTGTTTGTGCAGACTTTAGGATGATTCAAGCACTGCGGTAGATCAATAGATCCCCCTTACTCCACAACAGTGAAGCAGAGTGTACCCCCTGGGGTTTGTACACTGATGGGTCTAGTGTGGATGATGTGTTTGTCTCTGTGCCACTCTCTCAATATAACAGTTCCACACATCCAAGCAGCTCCCTGGGGTGAAGCAAAATTTTATCCTGGTTTCCAGTGTATTACATGAAGATTGCACACACTGAGTAGCTCACTTATTCTTTCCAACCAGGCTTGGGAAATTAGCATTATCAAATGTCCAGTGATGGTCATTTTGATCTATGCTAAAACTGTCATGAATAAAAACATTTGATGTTCGTGACAATTATGACATAATAACATAATCAGGGCTGAGTATGATCTTTTCTTAAATCATTCATGAGCTTGAATAATAACACTGCCACTGTTTGGGCCCTTAAGCAAAACCCTTAACCCTCTCTGCTCCTGGGGTGCCACATCATGTCTGACCCTGTGCTCTGACCCCAGCTTGCTAAAACACTGGGATATACACAGAAAAATACTTTAACTCGATTATACTTGTATATGTGACAATAAATGTCTTTTTGGGGATTTTTCCCCATTTTACATTTACATTTTACATTTATTCATTTAGCAGACGCTTTTATCCAAAGCGATTTACAAATGAGAAAATACAAGCAAACACCTATTTGGTCATTTGCCAATTCCTCTAGCCAGCCATCTCCTATCACATGACAGCTACCTACGGGAATGGCAAAGTAAAACTAAATGCTGTCTGCCCTCTTCCGCTTTCTTGAGCTCATAGAAGCTCACAATTGGCTAGTGTTGCTCTGCTTGACAGGGGAGAGAAAGTAATGCCATCCTTCCCATCCAGTCTCCTGGTGATCGGGCAAATGTTATTCTGGCATGCCACTTGAGAACTCAGTACAGGCTGTCTTTGTTTCTTTATAAATACTGCCGCAACAATTGACATAGATAAACAAGTCTTTAGTATGATAGTAGAGAACACAGCAAAATCACCAGTGTTGATTTAACACCCACAGTGTTGTATTCACACCCTTCAGTGTTTATATAAGTCCATTGGACTCATATAAACACTCTGGGTGTTAATTCAACACTAGGGATTTTACTGTGTATGGCACTCTTTCTAGCAGAGACTATAGTTGGTAAAAATTCTAATCATGAAAGGCTTGCGGTTATACGTGGTCCTTGTATTCTACAGAGTCTACAGAGACTTTCCACATTTTGAAAATACCCACGCAAGTCTTTTATAGTATACAGTTCCTGTAGGATATGGGTGGAATGTGCCCTAAAACTAAGAAAGTGAAATGTAATTAAGTATGAAATAAAAGAAGGTTTGAGGCCCTGAGAAATATTCTTCAATGTCAACTCTTGTTTCTCCACGGAAGATTTATATACATAATTAATAGCCAAATTAGCGTAGACAACTTGCAGCCAATCAGACTTCCATTCTGCATACTATCTCTATTAACCCAGTGGGGGGTGGGTTGTTTTCTTTCCAAGACTACTGGAAAAATTATTTTGATTCACAAATTCTAATAATAAATAGCACTTTGCAGGACATATATTTGTTCAACTCCTGAACCAGACAGCCTCTGGAACTTTCTGGCAACCTTTCTGTCTTCTATGTAGTATGACTGAATAAGCAACTAACTATGTTTCAAAGCAGTGATGTCTTTCTCAAATAATAATAAAAAAAAAAACCCTGTTATTTAGGTTTCAGTTGATAGCATCCATGTATCCATTTTCCATACCACTTATCCTACACGGGGTCATGGGGGAGCCTGGAGCCAACCTCAGGAAACTCGGGGCACAAGGTGGTGGACACTCTGGATAGGGTGCTACAGCAGGGCACAATTACACACACAATCACACAGTACGGACAATTTTGAAATGTCAATCAGCCTACAATGCATGTCTTTGGACTGGAGGAGGAAACTGGAGTATCTGGAGGAAACCAAGACGGGTAGAACATGAATGCAGAACATGCAAACTCTGCGCACACAGGGTGGAACCCCCAACCTTAGAGGTGCAACAAACCCCAAATTGAAGTTAATTAGGTGGCACCTGTTGTCAACTTGGGGTTTGTTACATTTCAGAAAGATCAGAAAAGTTCTATGGACAGGCTACAGAATCTACTATAAAGCTGGGACGCAATTGCAATGCTTCTGCGAGTCAAAATGAGATCGTTTAAAGCAGCATTTCTTTATAAGGTCCATATGGATTTCTGAGAAAAAATTATTTTAATAACAATGGAGAAAGATAGGTTAAAAAACACGTACAATGAACGTACCAGTTTTACAATATTTTTAAAATGAATTAAATAATTATTTTTTGGTCAGCCCCACAGAAATATGCTTCCCTGTGCACAGCACATGGTCTGTGAGCTATATGGAGCAGCAGCTCAATATATGAAAGCTAATTTATTTTGTTTGCACAGAAATACAGGATAAATATGGTTTAATTTCAGAGCTCAGTAAGGCAGTGTACAAACAAATAGTGCTTCTTCCATTACTATCCTGTTATTAAACTTGATATTTATTCTGTGGCCAGGGTTACCAGGTTATGCATATAATATCTGCATATTGTATATACTGTATACTATACTGCAATTCAGACATGCGCACCACTGTTATCTTGTTTTCCTTGAAAAGACTGAACTAAAGAAGAAAAATGTGTCTAAATTTTCCCATTCTGAATATTTTGGGCTAGTTTCAAGTTTTCTATCCCCTCCCCATAAGCTTCAGCTATTCTTAAAAGCACATTTATAAAAAAAAAAAAAAAAAAAAAAAAAAAAACTATTTCTGAATATTTCTCTAAAAAAATACTCCGTTGTTCATATCTATACTCATATTTGTTTAGGAAACATTATCTATATTATCACATATCCGAATGATGTATTTGTATTAATTTAGATCCCTACTGTAGTGGTAGGTTTCTTGACACTTATCCTAAGCCCTTTTTTTTTTTTTTCCCCCTGTTTTCTAGTTCAAATATGCCTGTGAAGGTTCAAATATGCCATTGGGAAATCTCTGAGCTCCCCCAAACTAAAAGCTCACCCTTCCCCCAGTACACAAACACACACACACACAAACACACATACAGTGCTGGGACATGGTGATGGTGATGGTGATGATGATGATGATGATGATGCCCTGGGGCTATGTCGATGATGGATGCTCATGTTTGGCCATTTAATTAGCTGTCTATGACTACACGGCGTCAGAGGATCAGTCTGAGGGGTAGTATGAAGTGACATTGGAAAGGTTGATATTTGTGTGTTATGTTGGTGAATTTGCCATTTACTGTTGTAAAATAATGTTGAATGGCTCTATAACCAATCATTTAATTTAATGGTAATATTCACTTAATCCCATTCTGACCAAAAAGTCATGGATAATTCAACACTGACTGACAACTTCATATGAGAACTGTGACTTTGTGCACATAAACACTTGCAAAACGACTCAAGTTCTCTTAATGGTTTACAGTTTACATAAATTCTAGCATATGGAACCAAAAAGAGGGTAAAACAGACTTGATTTATACAGCATGGTAAATAACTAATTAGGTCATGGTACACTGATAATGTGTGTCTATAAACATGAAGATATGGGGTGGCTTTCCATATGACTGCATTTGATGGAGTACAGCATAATTTTCATGTTGCTCATATCAAAAACACAACTGTCTTATATAGCAGAAAGACTTGAATATGATTTTCCACTGTGCAAATTTAAATGACACTACTTACAATATTCATAATTTAAAAATAACTATGCAGGTCAAATTATATTACAGGTTGATCTATTGGAACAATTTGCAAAATTCCAACAAGCCATGAGAAGAGGTGAGGGCTATAAAATGGGAGTTGTATTGGATAAAACTATCTGTTTCCTGCTAAACCCTATCCCCAAAGCACAAAGCACATTTCCTCTGTTACAGAAAGGGAAAACTCAGAAAACGCTTTTATTATTATTATTCTGACCCGTAATTGTGAATGAGGTGAGTGATCTGAGAGACTAATGTTTGCCAATATTGTTAAATGATTGTATTACTGAGTCTCCTCTCGCTTCATCACTCATGGGATTTCACATGCTGAGCATAGTTATTTCTAAAACTTGACAAATAGCATTTGCGTTCTCTCTGCAGGGAATTGCTGTACAATAAAGTCAAGACTGAATGAATTTCATGGTATGAAATGGTAATCTATTTTTAATGCAATACATGACGTGTGGCAGGTGCACCATGAATTTTAAAAATCTAATACTGTAAAGTATTATGTTAAACATAAGGTTGAGTAGGTTGAGGTTTTGATTTAATTCGTATACTGACAATCTGCATTTGAAATATTAATAAGGCTGTGATTTTCACAGAGGAATCCATTATTTATTAAAGGGAAAGATGATTTGGTTGGATGTATAATATAGCAGGATGGCATAATCAATGTATTGACTGGACTGTGGACGGTTTTAAAGCTGGTAGTGTGTTTCTGTGAGTCTAAAATACTAAACATCAAGCCTCAACTTATTCACAAAGCCTAAAAGCATCGGAGAGAGAGAGAGAAGAGAGAGAGAGGTAGCATGAGAACATGAGTATTATGTTTCGTCTTTCAGTGTCAGACAATGCCCTTATGACAGGCGGAATGTAGTCATAGCAACACTCTAAGTGTGTGAAGCTGTATAAAATGTGAATACAGATTCACTTCTATGAATTCAAAGGAAAGGAGCAGGTCAGAATAAATATTTAATGGACACCTTTCTGGTTTGTATGTGTCTCACAGTCTCTCTTTCTTTCTTTCATCTGGTCTCTGCTGAAGAATAAAAAAAAAAAAAAAAAAAAACTTCCTACCTCTGATGGGAACAAAAGAACTTTCCAATCGTAATGTACCATATCTGCGTTACCATTCTAATTAAAAGTGCTGCACATCAGTGATGGTTGGTTGTGATATAGTCGGGAAATGGAACAGCTAAAATCTAATATCTATCAACAGCTTGATAATGAAACTATTGAGCAATGCATTATATCATGAGGTATCATCCATGGCATAAAAGGAGTGATATAGGACAAACTATCACACACACACACACACACACACACACACACACACACTTAAAAACAGATAGAAGGCTTTATCAATGATATCAATGATAAGTGTTTCAACTGGGTACAGAAACCCTTTCATTCAAAGCAAAAGAACACTAAACTTACATTTCTATTGTCTATTTGTGTAATTTGTACTTTGATCCTGCAATGCTTGCTTAGTCTATCCACTTTTAGTTTTTTTGGGGGGAACAAGCATCATATAGTATAAATATTACATAGTATATAGTAAATAATTCACCTTGTTCACGGTCAGGTTCACATGACTGTATTTCACATGCAAATGCTTAGTCACTGTTGATGACATGTTACAGATGTGTCTTGGGGACGTTTCACACTGCACTGAAAAAAAAACCTCACTGCTTACATAATACAAACTCATACATCGGTTCCACGTCATTGAATTGAGTAACAGTTTTTGTTCATACATCCTACATGATTCGATCATGTATTCTCAAAACCCTGACTAAAATCAAACTCCACACTTTCACCTGAACTGAGAATTGAACCCAGTTCACTGGCAACAGCCACTGCACTATTCTACTGCACTTGTCTTAATTGTCTCAATTCTATAGTTATAGTTCACAGTGCCAGTATACTCACTAGATTTACGTTAATACTATGTGAATTGATCATTCTCACTCTACATAATTCAAACTAGTAATTAGAAACTTGTTTCAACTAACTTTAGTGTAAGCAATCCCTGCTGGAAAAAAAATCAATAGAAACACTCATAAAATTTGTAATGGTTTTAATGGTTAGAATGGGAATCGTATTGGTTTTACTGGAAACTGGTCCCTGTGGATCTCTACTGGGAATTTGTTGCCTTCTATTGGTGGCATTTTATGTCTAGTGGATACCATTATGGACCAATAATGGTAATGGTTTTAATGGTTAGCTGATGGGTTGTAATGGTATTTGTAGTGGAAACTATTAGAATTTATGTAATGGTTTCTATTGTTTTTTTCAGCAGGGATGAAAACATGTTTTGATGAGAAACTTAATATTTTTATCTAAACTATATGCAATATGGTCTCTTAAATCTGACTGACTACATATTCCATTTTTTCAGTGTGTGTAATCACCTGAAGTAACTGTCATTGAACAGTCTACACTACAGTCTGGTCTAGAAAGAAATCAGCCCCAGCCTCACTTCTTTTTTTCTAAGATTCTGTGTATTTTTTTCTTCTGACCATTGGTGGTGCTTGGTTCCGCCAAATTCCAAAATAATCCACTTTAAGACTTTTGTCAACAGCAAAGAATCTAATCTAGATGCCAAAAATAAAGTTATAGCTATATTGATGTCTTTTTATCTTTGAAAGACAGATTGTCTTAGCCATCCTGGCCTATTAATACCAGCCGCCCCTACTGGACATCTATACTATTTAACCTGGTTGTTCATTTCCTACCTTTGTTGATCAATTTTTGTTACATTTTACAACAGATTAGATTTGATTTACTAATTTACTGTCTTCCAGCTGCAAAATCTCAAACCAAAATCTCATACTACACTGGCTTCTGATCTCTAAAACATTAATCAGAGTGGGAGTTTGCATTGCCGATCTATGGACAGTTGTGTGTAAAAATCTAAAGAGTTCACGTTCCAGTAGCTGTTTTTGAAGGAAGCTCATTCTGTCATTCTACGGAAAGGCTCATGAAAAAAGGAAGGCTAGCTTGGGGATTTTCCACTAAGGAAGAGTCCGTTCCACCCCACACATGGAGGAACTGAAGAAACAGGAAAGCTGAACAATGGAGACTCATTGGTTGGAGGTAGAGGGAGCTCCAGGGTGGAAGCCCCATCACACTGACCCCTGCCAGTCAGATAGCTCTTTATCCTGACCCTCACCTCCCTTGCCCTTTGTTAGTGGCCTGATGTTGTGACACTATTTTCAGAGCAGCTAATCAAATAAACAATTGGGTGCTAAATATACTCACTTTAACCTTCTTTTAACACACAGGTCACATGTCTTTTAAGTCACTGTCCTCTATGAGAGCACATACGACATGGTTTGAGGCTGTTTCAGGCTATTTTATTAAACCAAAATTAGTAGACCTAATGCTGAAAAAATGGACTAAATACCATCTGTTTTTCAATTACATTACATTTTTAAATGAATGATTGGCTTTATGAATGGTTGGGTTGCTGACATCAACCAGTGTGTCTGAATGCACAAACCTATGAATATAAATTCTTCAGTGTGGAGAAGTGGTCTAGAATTTCTCTACACATGTCTCTAACCATATTAGACAGTGGAGGAAGAATCCCAGTGCTATTATTCTCTCAAAGGGAGACACCAAAAGTAAATTATTTTGTAGGGGTTACAATAATTTTCAAACTAGTCTTTTGCAGGGGGGAAAAATACACTAGCTCACATTTCTGAAATTCTCAAGGTTTTGCATATCTGCATAATGCAGAAAAATGGTTATAGCCTAACACATTCTTACTGACTGAAAACCATTTTTAATTACATATTTTGGTAATATAGGACCGCATGTTTGTGAATATGGGGCACACATTTATATTGGATTAGGCCTTTTTTCACTGGTTTCATTGGTTTAATTCTTTACTTTAATCCTCAATGACACATTTAAAAAGTTATTTGTAGCATGTGTCATGGCATCAATAAATTAAATTTAAACATCACCATATTCAAATATTGTATGAACACAGTAGACTGAGTAAAACTGACTACATTTTAAGATGTTGGCCTATGTAACATACATCAATCCATTTGTTACAGCAATAACAACAATATCAGTGTTATTTTCCAAATTCTTAACTAATTGTGTCAAAAAAATTCAGTATAAACAGATTAAATTAAAAAAAAATACACCACTAAATGGTAATATTCTATCATTTATTTCTTGTAGTAGCAGCAGTATAACATAGGATTTAAAAAACAAAACAAAACATAAGCATCAATCACCTTTCCTCTCTCTACTTATTGTACTGACTGTCCCAATTAACCTCTCTGTGTACCCCAAAACCAACTCTGCGGTTTATTGCCAGAAGCTCTATTTTGGTTTCATCTGACCATAGAACCCGATCCCATTTGAAGTTCCAGTAGTGTCTGGCAAACTGAAGAT
>JANDJT010000050.1:14473682-14485234 GCA_024331685.1 Stegophilus panzeri
TCTACAAACAATACCCCATAATGACAACGTGAAAGAAGTTTGTTTGAAATCTTTGCAAATTTATTAAAAAGAAAAAACAAAAAAAGCACATGTACATAAGTATTCACAGCCTTTGCCATGACACTCAGCATTGAGCTCAGGTGTGTGTATATATAAAAAATCCACTACAACCCAGCTTCATATCTACATATCATACTCATCACTGACAAAGTAAAAACCGCCTGCTCCTATAACTTTTTCCTTGGGTTCTGTGTGAACCCAGCGCTGATGCCAATCTAGTGAAGAATTCAGTATTCAAATGATGCAGATTATTCCTTTAACACTTTGTGTGTGCGCTTCAGGTCGAATTTCTGTACCAATTGACTTGAAAACTCTGGACAAATTCGACCCTTTCGAGGTTCCTACAATCAGGTAGGTGTTTGTATCTGTACATTTTAAACTTTTTAATTTTTAAGAATTTACAAAAGTTAATTCAACTGGGAATACTTCATTATTTAAAAATATGTTGAGTAAATTAAGCATATAATGTGAATTTGACTAGTTTTTACAGCTGCATATGGAAAAGCACATTTCTAGTTTCTGGTTTAGCATTGAATGTGAATTAAATGGGAATGAGAACATAACAGGGACAAGAACGTAAGGCCTAACAGGACGAAGACTGTTGCTGGTCTTACCACACGCTCTCATTTTATATAGCCTTATCTGTGAAGAGCTGGACAAACCCCTAACTGCTGAGGAGGAGGAAGAGGAGGTACAAGATAAAGAAAATGAAACCGAACCTGGTGAACGGCGCAAACTCAGAGGTAGGCACAACTAAGTACCGAGTCTTAATGTTGAATGCTAATATTGATTGAGATTTTACATGCAGACTTCACATATACGTACAGTGGGGGAAATAAGTAATGAAGGTGCCAACATTTTTTTTCAGTAAATATATTTCAACCAGACATCAGTATCAACTCAAGAAATCTGGAAATATAAAGAATTCACAACAGTAAAGTCCATAAATAGTTATGTGTAATAAAGTGGAATGACCCAGGAAAAAGTATTGGACACTTAAAAAAAAAGCAGTTCTCCAAGGCAAGGAATCAGCTGAAATCTGTAAGTAATTAGAAAGTAATTATACCCCTATCTGTGCAAATTAATATCAGCTGGGTTAGTAAATTGATGGTCTACATAAAGGCTTTTCATTACCAAGGTGTCACAAAAGAATCTCATGATGGGTAGAAGCAAAGTGTTCCCTCAAGACCTTCGCAACCTTATTGTTGCAAAACATATTGATGTAATCAGATACAGACGTATTTCAAAAATTCTGAATCTTCCAGTAAGCAACATTTGCGCAATTATCCACAAGTGGAAGCAACATAACTCCGTCATCAACTGACCACGCACAGGAGCTCCTAGCAAGATTTCTGACCAGGGAGTCAGAAGAGTAGCCCAAGAGCCAAGGACCACTTGGAAAGAGCTCCAGAAACGCTTGGAGGCAGCAGGTGCCATCGTCACAGAGAAAACAATAGGCAATGCACTCCACTGCTCACGCTCACCGCAAGACTCCATTACTAAAGAAAAGGCATGTCGAAGCTCGTTTAAACTCATTTGGACAAGCCTATGAAATACTGGGAGAGTGTAGTCTGGTCAGACGGGAGCAAAATTGAACTTTTTGGCTGTCATACTACACACCATGTTTGGAGAAGAACTGGCACTGCACATCACCCTTAAATCACTATACCAACAGTGAAGTTTGAAGGTGGAAGCATCATAGTGTGGGGCTGTTTTTCATCGCATGGTACTGGCAGACTTCATATAACTGAAGGAACGATGAATGGAGTCCTTTACCGGGAGATTCTTGAGAAGAATCTGCTGCCATCCACCATGATGATGATGGGTGGGTGGACCTTCCAGCAGGACAACGATCCAAAGCATAAAGCAAAGGAAACTCTCAATTGTGTTCAAAATCAAGGCTTTAGAACGACCCAGTCAATCACCTGATTTGAATCCAATTGAACAAGATCTAAAGATAATGTTTTTAGAAGAATGGGCCAAAATCACACGTAAATACTGTGGCCAATTAATTTCTTTATACAGGAAGCATTTTGAAGCCGTCATTACAAACAAAGGCTTCTCCACTAAGTATTAAATAAATTTCAGTTAGCGTGTTCAGTACTGTTTTTTCCTGTGTCATTCCTCTTTATTACACATAACTTTATTTATGGACTTTAATGTTGTGAATTCTTTATATTTCCGGATTTCTTGAATTAATACTGATGTCTGGTGAAAATTTCATGTGAATAACTTCATTGGAAATATTTACTGAAAAAAAAAAAATGTTGACACGTTCATTATTTATTTCCCCCACTGTATATGGGTTTATATTCCATAATTTTTCCTTTCAGATTACAAGACGACTAGTCTGGCTAAGTATGTGAAGCTCTTTGATCAGTTTCTGGATGCTATGGCTCGTTCTAGAAAAGGGGAGATGCTGAAGAAAAGTGGTATGTACCTGAAATACAGCATTTCTGTATGGTGTAGTACAGACAGATTGTTATTCAGGTTTTTGACCTGACAGTGTTTGCAATTTATTTATTTATTTATTTTGGCAGATCTCCAGAAAGAATTTTAATGAGTCAGAGATGGTCCGAAACAACTATTGACGGTCAACCAAGAAATGAGAATTTACTGCCTTCCTGGATCGTTTTTCTACAACAGAACAGAAATTGATCCAGTTTGCTATAAAGAACATTTGGATGTTTGACTTTACTGTAGAATTATCATCACAGACAAAATTATATTACATTAGTTGAAAATAGAAGGGCACATTTTATCACACTGAACAGATTGTGTATCGCAGAGAAATGTCCTTCTGGTCTGTTAAAATGTGCTTGTTTTACCAAGAAATGTTAAGTATTGTATATTTTTTTTGCTAGCACATATGGAGGAAACAATAAATCATTTTAATATTGTATTCATAATGACATTTAAAATATGTATTTATTTCCAAGGTTGTCACTGACAGACTGAACATTTTACACATGTATAAAACAAGCTCAATGTATAGCCACATCAAACCACTTCATCAGCTGGATGGACAAACTCAGTTTCCATTTCGCCTGAAGTAACACTCAAATCACATTCCCTGGCTGGTTGGGGGTCTCTCAGTCTCTCTTATCTCTGTTCCTTATTTAGCCATATCAATGAGACTCTGTAGTGATGTAGGGACCCAGGTCTTTTTCCCCTGGACAAACACAACACCCCTCTCCACATAGATAACGATCCTGCCAAACGTGTACAGTTGCTTGCCCATGTGCCGCTTGCCCACTATAGGCATGAAGACAATGCCGTTCTCCTCTGCTTTGGCCTGGATCAGGTCTTTGAAGTTGGTGGGTATGGAGGCTGAGACGGGGCCAGTGACAGGCAGGCGGGTAATGCTGCTTTCTACCTCACGCTGCGGTGGTGCTGGTGGCTCATACTGGAAATCTTTCCTCCTCTCTGTCTGGGTCAGGTACGCAATGTTTTCCTTTGCCCCGGGCTGCATGTAGCCACCTGTGGGACAGCGACCATGAGTAAGGCAAACATCTGTGAGCTTGGAGTGTACATGTCAGTAGTGAGGTTTCCATCCACTGTCAATTTTGTTTTTGGGAAAAGAAACCATAAAAGTCACATTATACATATACATGGATACATGATGTATCCATCTATATGTATCTATGGATATGTCTAGAATGCATACTACTGAGAAAAGATTTGGATGCAAACATATAAAATATAGGATATGGGCATTTAACTGGTCCTATTTGTCCTATACATGCAGTATTTTACCAGAAATGGTTCAAACTGTTTAATGAATACAGCTTTACAGACACTCAAGTTTCTGATGCATGGACCTCCAGTCTCCTCATCTCTAATTTGTCTGTTCATGTCTGACTACTAAGTGATATTTTGTGTGGTAATTTTCCCCCCAAAGTAGGATGTGCCCATTTAACTGGCTTATTAGAACCACTAATGGAATAGCCATTGTAAAGGATATTTGGATAAGACTGGGACCAAGATCCCAACAAAGAAAAGTTGCAGGAGTGGGTGGTTTTACTCTCGTACACATGGGAGTCAGATAAAAAAAAAAGAAAACTAGGGATTAGCACCGAAACTATCACCAAATGTTCGGCAACTGAAATTATTCAGCCGAAAATAGCAAAAAAGCACTTTCGGTGGTCGGTGTGAAGTGAAATAAGTGAAAAGGCTGAATAAATTTGACCGGACAATGACGTGTTTGATGACGCGACCAAATAGCCAAGCAACCAGAGTGAGACGCGCAAATGTCACGATCTCGGCGCACGCATGCACGAGTGCTCAGCGAGCACATGTTCTTCGGATGTTGACAACCGTGACATTGTTTACTGTGGACACGTGCGTTTGTTTTGTCATTGGTTGTTGTTCGGGGGTGTGGCTTTATCGTTTTCAGCTGCCAGCGCTTAGTGCTGATTATATTCGGGATATATACAGCTCGCGTCCCTGTACACCTCACAGAGTATTCGGTCTCGTCGCGAGACGTAAGGGAGTAGAGTACGGAAGCAGGTGCAGGTGAAGATGTATTTATTTAAGGGCAGGCAGACAAATCCAAATCGTAATCCAAAGAAAGGTAGTCAAGACAGGCAAAGGGTCGGGCGATCAGCAAACAGGCATAAACGGGGCAAAGCAGGAATCAAAGTCGCGGTCACAGAAAACAGGGTCGAAACACAAAACAGTACTATGGACTGGGAGAGGAAAAACCAGCGGGGACTAAATGAACTAATCTATAGTTTAAACTAACTAAATCTATCAAGGAACATACCATTAACAACGTATCTAACTATATTATATCTACTATAATACTCCATGAGGTGTACAGGGACGCGAGCAGTATATAACCGAATATAACCATTTTTTGCACTCTTCTCAATGCACTTTTTTGTTGTAGGCTACAGAGTGTTACATTCTTTCAGCAGTCAGTTATAGGCCTAACATAGGCTATTCAAGGGGGCTCAAAGATGACCACATAAAAATTTATCTATTTAAAGTTATATTGTGCCTTGTTGGTAGCCTATGCCTGCTGGAATGAAAAAAAAAAATGTTCAGTATTAAATAAATATTTTGAAATTGTAGTTTTTGTAATTGATTTTTTCTTTGAAAAGCAAAACAAAATAGTAAAAAGCACATTTTGACTATTTAATTTATGCAATGTTGAAAAAAATGGCAAAATAAATGGAAAAAACGCGAAGTTTTTCATTATATTCGGCTTTGGCCAAGAATTTTCATTTCGGTGCATCCCTAAAAAAAAAAAGAAAACCCTCACCTTTAGTTTGGAGTAAGTGTGAGAGACTGACTGACCTAAGCCAGAGGCTACAGCTCTGTTCATTATGTCCAGGGCCTCATTCAGCTTCTCTTTAATGACAGGGTGACTGAGCAGTTGCTCTGACAGCATGCCTTTCCAACCCAAATACCACTTCGTGATCTCCTCATAGTTAGGATTGTTACTCAACCAAGAGCACAACACCTGCAACAACAAATATAGTTGTAAATAAATCAAGATATTTAACAAGACATTCAGATAATAAAAAAGTAATTTAACATTTCCATGATATTTCACTTTGGTATATTGACTGAATTATTATGCCCTTTTTGTGGTACTGCTAACTCATCACTAACTTTGTTTTTGTTGGATGACATCACATTTCACAGTAGAGAAATGTTTTATGTAATGGGCATAATGTAGAAAGAACAAGTTCCTAATGAAGCTTTGCATTCTAAGAAATAAAATGCATAGACCTACCTGTAGCCATTTGTTAAAAAAGTGCTTGTCAAGTAATCCCACCATACTGGAGAGAGACAACATGCCCTCCCAGTCCATCACCCAGTTGAATGGTTCAATCAGCTGCTGATGTGGGTTCACCACCAGCTCCCCTAGACACAGAGCTGCAACACACACATTAAAATGTAAGCTACTTCAACATGCATTTGTGAACATGTCTCTGAAAAATATGTTTCCATCAGTACTACAGAAAGGTAAGGAAATGTGACCTTAAGGAAATATTTAGGAGTTGACCGAAACACACACCTAGCTTAGGGACAATGTTTTTGACCATGAAGGCCTCCCAGGCTCCAGGGGTGAAGACGTCTTTCCAAGGCTGCAGGATGAGTCGGGCCGAAGCATCGCTAGGGTGCCAACGCTGCAGGGCATTTGCCAGCTTGTTGCGTATAGGTGGGTACAGTGGCTCTAGGCGCATCTGCATCTGAGGCAACCATGGGTGGATCCATGAGTGGATGGGCACTGTATCGGTCAGTGGGTTCCAGTTATCCACCTGAGGAGCCGCAGGCAGCCGGATTATATATACAAAATTATTTCAGTATTAGCATACGTTTTGTTTTTGTTTTTAAAGATGCACCAAATTAATGTGACAAAGGAGCAGCCTTATATGACTCAAATACTTTTTGGAGAGTTTTGAAAGAATATTCAAAAGAATTGATTTCATTATCATGCAAAACACTATGATTTACCATTTTACCCATTATTGTGCAGGCCTGTTTTTAAAAGAATATAAAATCAACATTAAATATAAATGTAAGTGACCTCTTTCTGTAGCCGTGGGAAGATAAGCTGCTCCAGCACATAGTCGAGGATCCAGAGAGGTAGCACAGGGGCCCAGCAGTCCACAAGGTCCACCAGAGGACCAACATTTCTGGGCTGCCACTGTGCAATGCAGTTCCTTAGCAATGGAACCCACACCTCCCAGATCAACCTGCACACAGACATCCAATTTGTTAGATCCCGAACAGATGGTATGTAGATAAAATCCTTAAATTCTCATAATTTAAGAAAATAAAGTTTGCGTGATACAGAAATCTCTTTAACTTCTCTTGGTTCTGGTAAAAGAAAAGTTTTTTTTATTTATTAATTATGATCAACTATTCCCTTCTGTGGAAAACAATACTATAAAAATGTAAAAATTTGTGTCACCATTAGATTGTTATTGGCAGCTATTATCTTTTAAATATAGCAGATCCTTGTTGAAGTTGAAAATTCTTAAAAACTTCAATAGTATGCTGTTAATCAGAATGTACTGATACAAACAAACAAACAAACAAACAAATAAATAAATAAATAAATAAAAAGCCACTGTAGATTTTACCTGTGGTAGGGGTCCATGTGGTTGGAGTCAGGTGTACTATGTTGAAGTTGTGTACCCTCTAGAATGGCCCTCCACTGACCTACCTCCTCCAAACCATATGAACAGTCCTGCACAGAGAAAAATATAACATTAGATATAAATCAAGGAAGCACACAGGAAGCTTTTCTCCCAGTTACATTATTTCCTGCATGCATTATTTACCTTCAGCGGGTCCCAGTTTCTGAGTTTCTCATTCAGTAGCGGATGCACCACAGATACAGCGAGATCGGCAAGCCCCATGCTCTTGTACTCATGGTAGAAGTGCGTCTGCATCTGCTGGAAGGCCTGGACACACTCTTCAAGGGAGAGTGGAGGGCTGCCTCCCTCCCCAGCTGTCTCCAGCCGCTCCACCAGCTCCAGCACCTGCTCTAGGCGCTCCACTGCCTCACTCTCCTCACCCAATCGTGCCTGCAGGGCCGTGCTCTCGTGCCTCAGAGACACCACTGTATCCCTCTCATGCTGCAAACGCCGAGAGCTCTGCACACAGAACCACCAGCAGTGGAGGATGTCACTACGGTCCCATTAACATGCTTTTTAAATGATTCACTCATAATTGTATTCAGATATTTGACAGACATAAACAGACATAAATCAGTCAATTACTATAGAGAAAGTACAGTCATAATGCCATCAAATTATTCCAAAGTAGAAAAAGGATAGTCTGCTGCATAGTGAGTGGTAGAAGTGAGACACAATCTCTAAGCATAGACAATGCAAAATAGAATGCATATAAATGCAGATATT
Source organism: Stegophilus panzeri (assembly GCA_024331685.1). Taxonomy (NCBI): domain Eukaryota; kingdom Metazoa; phylum Chordata; class Actinopteri; order Siluriformes; family Trichomycteridae; genus Stegophilus; species Stegophilus panzeri. The sequence continues at coordinate 14,481,626 of JANDJT010000050.1, forward strand.
AATAATAATGCAAGGTGTAAATATGTGAAATGTACCTAACAAACTGCAAAGACAGTGTGAGGCTTAGCTGTTTATATAAGAAAACTACACCAACCAGCCATAACATTAAAACCACCGGCCCAATATTGTGTAGGTCCCCCTTGTGCCGCCAAAACAGCTCTGACCCGTCGAGGCACGGACTCCACAAGACTTCTGAAGGTGTGCTGTGAGATCTGGCACCAAGACGTTAACAGCAGATCCTTTAAGTCCTGTAAGTCGCAAGGTGGGCCTCCATGGATCGGGCTTGTTTGTCCAGGACATTCCAAAGATGCTCTGTGATGATTGAGGTCTGGGGAAGTTGGAGGCCAAGTCAACACCTTGAACTCTTCGTCATGTTCCTCAAACCATTCCTGAACAATTCCTGCAGTGTGGCACGGTGCATTATACTGGTGAAAGAGGACACTACCATGGAGTGGTGTACTTGGTCTGCAACAATGTTAAGGTAGGTGGTAAGTGTCAAAGTAACATCCACATGAATGCCAGAACCCAAGGTTTCCCAGTAGAACATTGCCCAGCGCATCACACTGCCTCCGCCAGCTTGCCTGCTTTCCATAGTGCATCCTGGTGCCATCTCTTCCCCATGTAAGCGACGCACACGTACCCGGCCGTCCACATGATGTAAAAGAAAACATGATTCATCAGACCAGGCCACCTTCTTCCATTGCTCCATGGTCCAGTTCTGATGCTCACGTGCCCATTGTAAGCACTTCTGGCAGTGGACAGGGGTCAGCATGGGTACTCTGACAGGTCTGCGTCTATGCAGCCCCATACGCAGCAAGCTGCGATGCACTGTGTGTTCTGACACCTTTCTATCATATCCAGCATTAACGCTTTCAGCAATTTGTGCTACAGTAGCTCTTCTGTCGACTTGAACCAGACGGGTTAGCCATCGCTCTCCACACACATCAGTGAGCCTTAGGCACCCATGACCATGTTACTGGTTCACCAGTTGTCCTTCCTTGGACCACTTCTGGTAGGTACGAACCACTGCACACCCAACAAGACCTGCTGTTTTGGCGATGCTCTGACTCGGTCGTCTGTCAGTATGCCAACTTACTTTCTAAGTTGCTCACATCCTTACATTTGCCCATTTTTCCTGCTTCCAACACATCAACTCTGTTCACTTGCTGCCTAATATATCCCACCCCTTGACAAGCGCCACTGTAACACGGTAATCAATGTTATTTACTTCACCTGTGGTTTTAATGATCGGCTGATGGGTGTATTTTTAAATGAACCAAATCTTTTTTTTTTTTTTTAAATTAAATGTAGGTTCTAATGCATAAACATTTGTAAATACAGAAGGGGAAAGTGAAATGAATGATGTTGCCCTTTGAATCTATTTAAACCTTTACGGTGGTGAGAAGTTTAATTTTAGAGGAGTCTGAAAGTCCACCTGTAAAATATCCTGCTCAGTGAGCTCGATGAGTAGTTTGAGGTTGTGTTCGAGTTCAGGCAGAGCAAAACCAGAGCTCTTCTGCTCTCGTGCACTTGCACTCATAGGAGCCTCCTCAGGAATGCTGTGCTTTTGGCTCATCTGACTGTAGCTGTAGTAGACCTTCTGCTCTCGACCTGTCATATCTATCACCTTAAAAAAAAAACAAGGTGTTGTATGAAAAATCTCTTCAACTTTTTTGGAGATGAAATTTTCTTAAATGCCAGTAATCATTTTAATCTTTGAGATCAGTGTGCATTTTAATGTTGTTAGCAGTCTATTGCTCTCACCTTGACTTGGGCAAGTTCTCCAGCTGGTTGGCTCATGGTCTTGTTGGAGAGTTTTCCATGAGCTTTTAGTTCCTCCACAGTTTTGAAAGAGTATTTAGGCTTTTTCTTCCCTGCTCCAGGCTCTTTCCGCCATTGCCCCAACTCCCTCTGAAACTCCTGCAGGCAAAAAGAAAGAGAGGGAAATATTTAAGAAGACGACATAGTTCACCTTAGAATGATGCAAGTACAAGAATAAGTGTTCTTGCCGACATGGTGATTAAACCAAAAAGCATTATCCAGAAACAACTCACCTTCTCCTCTTCCTCCTCCAAGTCTACCACTGGAAAGTCCTGAATTGACTGCTGAGTCCTCTCATTCCCATAAGCCCCCACTGCACCTTTTCCCTTACGCACTTTAGCCTCAATTGGTTTTACAATACCTGCAAAGGCATCCACAAATCAGGACACACAGACTAACAGGCACAGATTAAAATACATTCAGTGAAGGACTTGCACTATAACAGAAGGACAATCTACCCTGTGCATTTTTTCCAAGGCCTTTGCCCGGGACGTAGCCCATCTTCTGTAGGAGCTTCTGGCCAATGCCTCGCGTGTGTTTCTCCCAGGTACCAATATCCTGCCCTGGACGGATATTGCCTGCAAATGTCTTCTGGGAAGTTTTAAAATTCCCACCCTGTACAAAGTTTAGCAAAAAAATGAAAGATAAAAAAATTAACACTGAAATGTGATACAATATCATTTAAACCCAATCCTACAGAGTCAGATTCTTAAAATGGAGCCAGTATTTTTACTAAGCTGTTGATTAAATCACTTTTTTGAAATCCATTGTTGTGTCAGTAGGAAATGCTCAATACTTCATACTTTCATTTATAATCTTTCATTGTAGTCGTCTTTAGTATATATTCTATAGTATTTCTATATGTTCTACAACACTTTCACATAAAATGCCACTTGCTTTTTCCATTTTAAATGTAGTTATACTAATAAATAACATTTTTGTTTCCTCGGCCTAGTCACAACGTGTGCAAAAGAAATGTATAATATTATACAAATGATTATTTACTCAACAAAACATTTACTGAAATAATTGGCCTGGCACATCAATAACCTTAGTTCTAATGTTACTGGCCAATGTAAGTAAAAATAAATAAATAAATAAAAAAGTAAGAAAAAGCAGAAAACATCAGGGGGAATTTATTTTTATTTTTTTTTAAATTTCATTCAGCATACCGTTTGCAGTTTTCTGGGTGCAGTAGTACGGGGTGGTGGAGGTGCTTCTCCATCCTCATCTGAATCATCTGAGTCATGCTCCCTTTTCTCCTCAGCTGCAGTCTTCCTCAGACCGCCACTTACAAAGCTCACAGGGACTGTGTAGTCTTTTGCTCTATTAAGTTTTACACACAGACAAAAACTCAGCATCAGCGCAGTCCTGACTGGGACAAAGTATTACAATAATGACATTGACTCCAGTTATGTTCCTCAACAATAGGTACAAAGTAAAAGAAGGTTGTGCCTAGTGTATATACACCATGTAGGCAGTTAATTAGATACACCTATCCTGTGGCTATAGTCAGTGGTCATTTTATGAGCTATACATACCATATGGGCTTACTTTACCCGGTCCCTCGATGACAGGGCTCCAGATGGCGACTAAAATGGTCACCAATGCGACTAACTTTTTAATTTTGCGACCATGTTTTTTCTGCCAGTTGCCAGTGGCCACCGTTACCCACAAACAAAATTTAAAAACAAATTAAATAGAAATGACCATACGTCTTCTTGTGTTAGGCTACTGAACTCTCATCTCCTCTTGCGCCTGTGTCTACCTGCCCTATCGCGTGCACTC
>JANDJT010000050.1:14493850-14510691 GCA_024331685.1 Stegophilus panzeri
TTCTGCCGTTGTTCCAGAAACCCCTAAGGGTGCTGACGTCCCAAAGGCTTCTGCCGTTGTTCCAGAAACCCCTAAGGTTGCTGACGTCCCAAAGGCTTCTGCCGTTGTTCCAGAAACCCCTAAGGTTGCTGAAGTGCCCAAAGCTGCTCCTGAATCTCCTAAGGCTCAGTCTGTACCTGCCTTATCTCCAGTGCAAAAAGCAAAGTCAGCTCCAGTCGCTGCTTCTAAAGAAAATGCAGAGGCCCACAAAAAGAAGCCAAGTGTTGGGCCATCTACTGTTATGGCAGCAACTCCTCTTCAGTCTTCCATTTCACCTCTGGAGGAGGAGGATGACCTCCCTCCACTTATTCCTCCTGAGAAGCCTTCGACGATGCCTGTTTTCCAACCGCAGCCTGTGGTTGAGGCTCCACCTAAAGTAGAGCCGTTAGTTAAAGCTATTGTGCCTCCAGCTGGTCCTGCAACCACTGTAACAGCTCCTAAAACTCAGCCTGACCCTACACCAGTTAAAGCAGCATCTAAACCGGAACCAGTAATCAAGAATGACAAGGGTATTTCTCTCTGTTCATCTTTCTTTCTGTGCCTTTGTCATGAACTGTAGGTTTGACTTACTACTACTTTTATTCCCCCAGTTTAGTCATGGTGGCTGCATGATTATTTCTTTTTTTTTTTTTTTTTTTTAATTATTATGAGAGTTTCCCTGGTGAACGTACTGTGTGGAGCTGTGACAAATTGAGTAGCTTTAAATATGTGCCTCCGAACAGGCAAATACACTTAGCTGTTTAGTTGGGTGGTAAAAAGAGTTGTACTGTAAGGTTTGTGCTGCAATAAATATGTAAATATAGAAACATACTTTTGCCATTTTGTGGGATATATTTTCTGCAGTTCAATCTCAAATGTTATGCACTATGCAAGGTGTAGAATACAAATGTTATAGCCTAGGTAGTGCACATAAGTAGTAAGTTGGAATTCAGCAGGGCATACATATGAATTCTATAAAGAAATATAGATATTTGATCAGTAGGTAGATATTTCCTCTATGATCAGTAATAATTTATTAGCATTAGGGAGAGTCATACTGGTATTATTGACAGGTATGCACATCACCTTTTTTTAGTCTGGTACTCAGGAGAGCACTTTGAGAGTTTATATGGTACTCACCAACACAGTGGTCCCCCGTCCCCCCCATAGGGCTGACTAAGCATCATTCTCTTCACTGTCTGCCTCACTGTCTTCCATTTGAATTATAGTACATGATGATGGACTTGCTGCTTCTTGGATTGTGGAAGATGATGCACTTCCTTGATTGAGCCTGCAATGGGCTGTTTGCATCCCTAGGTCTATAGCTGACTTTGGGTCAAATGTTTGTGGTCATGTTTGACAAGTGGATGCGCATCAGGGCTCAGAGACAAGTTTGTGACAGACGGGATCTGTGCTTGTTTTTTTATGATGTTGCGATGTGAAAACCCCCTCACAAGATGCATTGCTCAAAGGAAGAGTAAGGGACAGCTTGATTAACTTATATATTGGAGTAACAATCTGGATTGCTTGTATTAACTACCTTGACTAAATTGTACACAGGACACTGCCAGGCATTTTACTGCTTGCTTTAAACGCATCCATTCTCTTATAATTGAGTCTTGGTCAAGAGGCAAGATGGCCTGTTATTTATGGAGAATGGTGCTGATCGTTGTATTGCCAAAACTGTGGAGGTCTTGCATTTATTGAGGCCAAGTGGAAGGATCAAAAACTTAAAAAATTATCACATGACTTTAGAGATCCCTATCTGTTTCAGACTCTCCAGTTAAACCTGAGTAAATCAGTTTTGTCCTTATCAGCATCAGCAGTGGAAGTGGTGAGATTCGTATGCTGGCCTTCACCATCAAGCAAAAGCATGAACTGTCCAATAGCTAGCATGAGTTCATCTTTATATTCTCCTATAGTCAGCTTTTCCTGCTGAAACCTTTGGGAGGTCAGCTGCAAAATGCTGCCAATGTAAAGCATGTTGGCCAGAAAACACTGAACGCACTGTGCAGATGTGTCGTCATCCGTTATAGCCAGTTGCATTTGAGTGGTGGGTAAAAGTCTTGATATTTTCAACAGTGTTTTGTGCCTCCATGCAGACCATCTGATATTGTGAAACTTTCCTAATTTCAAAAAGGAGTTGCCATTCTTATCACCCAACTTCTTTAGCACTTTTGCTCCACCTTTTATGTAAATAAAATTGCAGCAGCTTGACAACGGAACGATTAAACGTATCCGTATGAAACCATGCGATTAGCTGACTTTGTGTGCAGTGCATAGAATATACACAAGGGAATCCCCAATCGCAAACATTTGCCATGGATTTGGGAGAATGCAGTTGTACATACCGACGTTGACCACAGCACTGTCTGTCCTCCATTCATCCAAGCCTGAGTCATAGAATAGATTGACCAGCCCACGATCGTTATGTCCCGCGCCGTTCGTTTAGCACCCAGTTAAGGAAATCAACGGTGAACTCTCCGGTGGTGGTCACAGACACGATATAAACAATTTCCAGCTCCGTTTTTATGTCCTCCCTTATGTCCTCCTTATGATTTCAACTTTTCCCTCAAATGTGTACTAGTCAGTGCTGTGCTTTGAATTATTCGCATTCCCCCTTCACGTGAATGATCTGCCCCTCCGACATTCACTCCTAGTCTTTTTAATAATGCCAATATCCTCAGTATACAAAGACAGAAGACGTGCATGTTTAGCTTTATGGAAGGCCATGAGAAAAACATTACACAGAACCTTCCGTTGCTCTTCATTCACCTCGTTTTGCCATCTAGCAAGTGGGTGACTGGATATTTCATCTTGACTAGCTTGTTATTAATAGCTTGTACTACATTTGTATGCTCCTTAACTCGTTTCATGCTTATCAAACGCTGGATAACTGAAATTCTTTGTCCCTGCATAGAAGGCACTAGTTTTGTCTGCTAGGCGGGGATGTGAGTGGCATATCTTACACCATATTTGTCTGCGCTCATCGTCAGATTCCAGCCATGGCACTTCTTGAAGCCACTTTTCTGAGAGAACTCTTTTCTCTCGAGCTGACGTTTCTTCTGAGGTGGAAGAATGCCAGAGAAGTTGCTTAACGTCTGTTGTTTTTTGGACATCTCTCACAGTATTACAGTTAGTCGATCCAAGACGGTGACTGTGTATTTACAGCTATTGGTACGCAAATGAGTGGTCTAAGATAGTTAACCCTGTGCATTTTTTTACTTCGGTCACGCATGCGCACCAGTTATGTGCACCCCTGATTAGTGGTGAATAAGCTTGTAAAAGTGTTCAGGTTCATGCTTATGGTGAAAGTGATCATTTCCCACTGTATTAATACATTTTTAAATAATGCTTCTTAACAATTGCTAGGGATGGGGGGCCATGTACAGATGTTTTAGATTATATATAATACAATTACGGAATTATTTACAATATAATAGTAGGTTTTAAATTCAGAGTGTTAAAATTTTATGTGAAACTCTACTCCTCTAGTGAGGAAATTAGTCACTGGCCAATCTTTTACTCCTAAACAAATTTTATTCCAAGCTTTTTTACATGTGCTTTTAAATTATTAGTGTAGCAGACTAAAGTAATGTTACTTTAGCACTGCATTCTGTTTTCTTAGCTGGCTTTTGTATGTTTGACCTGTTAATCCTTTACATTAAGTAACATCTGGGTTTTACGTTAAAGGGTCCGGCACTGAATCAGACAGTGATGAATCGGTTCCTGAACTGGAGGAGCAGGATTCTACACAGACGCAGCAGGCACAGGTAAGACTGCACATACACATGTGTAACACTTGCCTAAAAGATGAAAACTGTCAATGTTAAAACGATAATCTGTTGTTCATTATTGGGAAAGCTATTTTTATCTCTTACACAGCTTGCAGCTGCTGCTGAAATTGACGAGGAGCCTGTCAGTAAAGCCAAACAAAGCAGAAGTGAAAAGAAAGCAAGAAAGGTCAGAGTGGTGCATTTTTCTCATAGTGGTTCTTTGGTTTTATTATCCAAAGCTAAGCTTTTCATCTGACTTGTATTTTTCCAGGCGATGTCCAAATTGGGTCTCAGACAAGTGACAGGAGTTACCAGGGTAACCATTCGCAAGTCTAAGAACATTCTCTTTGTCATCACCAAACCAGACGTCTACAAAAGCCCCGCTTCAGACACTTACATCGTCTTCGGAGAGGCTAAGGTAAGATCTTCTAGGATTGTTTATGTGGTGCATAATACACAAGAAATGTTTGTACATCACAGTAAAAGCTGAAGCGTTTCCACACATTTACCTCCTTTTTGTGATGATTTAAACAGTTTGACTTTCGTTCTTCTGAGACTAATGAAGCCAAACTTTCTGTCCTGAAAGAGGATTTTGGTCACACACTGCTTTTCTGCATTTGAATTCAAAGCGAAGTAATTTGCGAGATTGTGTAAGTCAGTCACTGTTTGTGCTTCTTTAGATTGAGGACTTGTCCCAGCAAGCTCAACTGGCTGCTGCAGAGAAGTTCAAGGTCCAGGGAGAAGCAGCATCAAACATCCAAGAAAGCACACAGACGCCTACAGTACACGAGGAAAGCGAAGAGGAAGAGGTCAGGACATTCTTTTTCTATAATATTTAGTTGGACACAGTGTATACTATACATAAACACACTTAATATTTTCTGCGGGAGGTGTTTTAAAAGTCAAATCTGTTTTATTTCAAGGTTGATGAAACCGGAGTAGAGGTTAAGGACATTGAGCTGGTCATGTCTCAAGCCAACGTATCACGGGCGAAGGCTGTTCGCGCACTGAAGAATAACAACAACGACATTGTCAATGCCATTATGGTGAGTTTAGACAGTTACATCATCTCCAGTGTGCAGAAATACGTCTGTGATGATTTAACAGCATGACTTTCGTTCTTCTGAGTCTGCTGAAGCCAAATATCTGTTCTGAGAAGAGTTCTGTGTTGATTTTTGATAATTCTGCATGTTTCATACACATGGCTTAATTAACCTATTTTCTTTCTTCACAGGAATTGACGATGTAGATGGATATCAGAGCAGGGCAGAATGAGATGTTGCTGAATTAATCTACACTATTTGTACAATTTATACCCAAGAGAAATAAAGGTGTGGCTTGATGGCTATGGTCTGATTTTATTATATTTCGATAATGGGAATGAGGTACCTGTTAGCAAAGTTAATGAATCTTAATTCTATGTGAATTATGTAGTACAGTGTTCAGTGTCAATAGACTTGAGTTTCTTTTTGTTGCTGGAATAAAATAAGGTTTTATTTATCAATTAAATAAGGTTGCTAGGAACTTCCATTAACTAAAGTGCAGCCGCACTACCCAGGTTGTCTTCAAATTAGGAGGTCTAACTAAGCAGTTATATTAAACTAGATGCTATATCACACAAGCAAGAGAGCTGTTGTACTGAATATTAGCACTCCCGTGATTCGGCTTTAGGTAATCAAGAGGATTACCAGTGAGATCCTGTTTATACGACAGTTGTATTAATAAGGTATTAAAATGAAGTAACAGACATTTCAGACACGATATGGGCAAATATATATATTTTTTCCAACAGAAATGGTTCCCAAAGAAGCCACAACTGGAATAGTGTGTTACATGTTGCCATGCCAATGCACAGACTGACTAACAGTCATTAGTAAGTGTAGTAACAATTTGAGTGTAACAAACTATTGCTAGAATTGGAAATTAACGTAGCAAACACCGACAAGGGGAGTGATACGAACAGAGAAGTATACCACTGGTGTTATACTAAATGTAAGTATCTTGGAATGGCACTTGACCAGTCAATACATCCTTACTTCACAAGTTGAGGAGGTACTATGTTATTAGTGGGGTTTTTTTCCATAATGAAAAAGCAAGTTTTCAAGCAAGTTGAAATGTTTTTTGGGACACTTTACTAATTTTTACAGAACACTTTACTATTTGCTATCGACTATGCTTAGAAGTTCCAGCGTAATTCACTGTTATTAATACTGTTTTGCTGCATCAGCTTACATGCTGTAAGTGACTCTCAGGAGGTATTGATACTGGGAAACACCCCTAAATATAGAAACTTCATGGGCATGAAGGGTTAGGGTCATATAGTTAATTTCAGAAAGAAAGAGGATTGGTTCAAGGGAGGGTCATCATGGCTTATCCCACCAACAAACCCACCAATAGGATTTTGTCTTGACTATAACTGTTCAATGTAAACACAAGGAAAAGAAACCTAGACTATATGCAGAGTGTACTGTACTGCATATGTAAGTGGACCTTGTTAACATTTTGACTGGGGAGGAGTACAGGTAAAATCAAGCTTTTCTGGTTACCAACATTGCATGACTGTCAAGGGTAAAAGAAAATAGTTAGAAATCTCAAGAATATGGCTTGCATTTTATTTATGGTATTTTTTTTCTGTTACATCCATTATCCAATCCAAATCTTAAGATCCTCAAATAACCTGAAGCATTTTATACAGTTATGCTGGTCGTTTATAGAATGTTGTGGCTTAAAACAGTACATTTTAGGTTAATTGAAATTCAGTATATTAACATAAAGAAAAGAAACATCCTATTGTGATCTTTTACCAAATCTTCCATAGTTCCATCTAATTTATTTGATTTATATCAAAGCCAATCATTCTGTGTTTTCTGGGTCATAGTACCTTAGTAGCAGCAAACCTGTCTTACCTATTTGTGTTGTAACAAGACAAAATGTTTTGGACTGGTGGTTGTGTCTCTGTTGTGTGTTGCCATTTATAGAAGGTTTGTTGTTTCCAACAGTTTGTACACAATGTCAAGGGCAGCAAGCCAGCATTTCTAATAAAGTAGATGAGAGGAGCGCCCTGTGTTTGCCATGTGACCTGGTATTTCAGGCTTTTATACATATGCTTTAAAATGAAAAGTAGTCCTTTAAAGGGTTTTGTTTGTTTGGTTTTTTTTTTTTTTTTTTTTTTTTTTAAACCTTCTGACTTCTGTCCTGAGGGAGTATGGTCATGGTTGCTGCTGTTCATTCATAAATGACATATGTTGTAATGTGCAAAGTATATGCAATTCAGTTATATATTGAAACAAGAAAATGAAGGCAAAGATTATCCTGAAATGACAGATTATGATATTAAACCAAACATCTGAAAAAGGACTGTTGAAAATTACAGTAAATGGTGGTCTACAACAGAAGTAACCAGGAGGGGGCACCCTAGCACAATGCTAGCAGTTTCAACACAAATCATGTTTTAGTGTCACCTGATGTTTTTCTAATTGTGGATACAATAAATAGATAGATAAACATGTATGGAAATGTCCTTTGGGTTTGGACAGAATAAGTACATAAGATACATATTTCACTGAATACAGAAAAAGATCTTCTCTTTTGCTTTTTAGGAATTGAGTGCTTCAGAATCTTTGGCCCAGCCTTTTTTTCACTTCAGGGATCCATTTTCTCTCTCGTTGTGCGTATGTGACTGATGGGGTGGTACATCAGCACAAATTTGGGCAGAACCTTTGGGCCACAGAGGTTGCAGTTACTATGCAGGATAAGGAACCTGCTCACTAGAATCAGAGTTTTGTCTCATCTTGCTGGGACTCCTTGTTCCATTAGGCCCCACAGGTCATACATGAACTGCCACTGTAATTTTGTCTGGAGCATTTCCCTCAAAAGATCAAAGGCGAGACCTCTGAGGCCCACACATACTGGTCTGAAACATGAAGTTAAACAGTGCTATGTCCAAGTTTCTCACATGTATTCCACTCCCAACAGGGAGAGCTTGAAACCAGAGGCTCCAGTTAGGGATTACACTGACAGTAAGGCTAATTTGCAGATGCAAATAAGATTCAGAGACTCTTTCAAGCACTTGTCTCGACATATCAATGTGTATTTTAAGCAGAAAGAGATGTCCACGTCTTGTGGTGCTGGTCAGGCTGGATTTATGTCTGCACTACAAAAGCCTTTTACTGGAGTGCAAAAACAAGCACAGACCCAAAATGCTATTGAGGGCAAAGAGGCTAGAGAGCTTAAACAGGTGCAGTGTCTATCCAGTAGCCAATCTGAGGAATCACCTTTGACCTCAGGATATCCGGGACTACAACTGTTTCATATGAGTTCTCTGGTGACCAAATTTGGGGAAAGCTATAGTTATGTAGCCAGTCACATAAACTCTGTGTTCTTGAAACAAATCTGTATGGAGGTGCCATCATCTGAAGACATTCTTGGAAGAGCTAGGGAAATATCTAGAAGAACTGCCAAAAATCAGAGCACCAATATCAAAGAAAATGTGTTTCCAGAAACTGGCCCCACTCACCTTAATGCAGTTACAGTAGATGTTAACAACACTGATGTTTGTAGCTCCTTAGAGGAAGGGTATCTTCATTTTGCTTGTCATATCAACCGATACTTTGGTGCAAAAGTGACAGATACTGTTAAGGATTCACCACATCAGCAAAGCAAGGGATCAGAGACGCACCTGGACCATCAGAAAAGTTGCGCAGCCTCACGGGACATTCTTCCCCTCCGTCCTAAATCTCTTTTCCATATGAGCAACCTCACCACACACTTTGGGGGAAACTATGCCTATATGGCCACTCATATCAATCGCTATTTCAAAAGCTCTGCAGCTGCAGATGAGGAAATGGAAAGAGATCCATACCGTGGAGAATCTGGAAGTACTCTGAAGAAACATACATCCTTGTTCCAGGGCCTTTTAAACTCCTTTGGCATTCAAAGCCTCTTCGGGAGCTACCTGGGAAGGGCTTCTAGTAGTCCTACCACTGTAGACCTTACCCTGGACAGAGTGGTAAGTCATGCTCCAGCTAACTGCTCCCATATCATGCATGTATCATCAGCAATTTCTGAATAATTAGATTCATTTGCTTGTGTACTGAATGCTGACAGTGTCTTCAATTAGCACCAGCCTTCGCCTTGCAGTTAATATAGTGTTCTATCATTTAAATGAAAGTACGAATAGTTTTGTGACAGTAAGACTGCTCTATAGACAGAAAGAAGACAGCTGGCAGAGGACAGGACTCGAGTTCTACTAGGCAAGCTGGAGAAAGCAAGGGCACGTTCATCTATCAGCTCCTGTATAGAGGAGTTGAACGCTCACTTAATTCTCAACCCAGCATGCAAGAGTGTTGTGTGGCAGGTACAAATTTTCACTCACTTTTCTAAGCTTTTCAAGCTTCTTAATTTTTAACATGTTTCTGCAATAATTCCTTCACTGATAGAGGTTGGTTATTGAAACTTGACTGTCTTTAGGAAAAATCAACAACGCATGTACTGAAGCATCGACGGCTATTTTGGATGGATGAGAAACTTCAAGCTGCCATTAGAGAAACTCTAGCCCTGATCGGCTATGTGGATCCACTCAATGGCTGGGGGATACGAGTGCTGTCCATCGATGGTGGTGGCACCAGGTACAGACACTCCACAAAAACAGTGGGAACTACGATGTATATTTTTTGTTGTTAGTGCAATAGTTTCATTGTTTACATTTACATTACTGAAAAGTTCTTGTAAAATCTTGGACACATATAGCAAAGAACAATGGGTGGAAACTGACTGTGATCTTGCGATTCATTCTTCTACAGAGGGGTCGTTCCACTGCAGGTACTGAAAGAGCTGGAGGCTCAGACAGGAAAACGGGTGTATCAGCTCTTTGACTATGTGTGTGGTGTGAGCACAGGTACCTATTGTACAGCAGGCTAAACTGTCTTTAGTTGAATTGGACCTGGTTTCTGTAAACGTAGTGACACTAAAGCCGCGTTTCCACCGCAGGAACTTTCCCCAGGAACTAGGGACTTTTGGAGATACTCAGTGTGTTTCCACCACAGGGACCAGGGTCTAAATTAAGTTCTGGGTAAAATATTTCTCCCTCAGAAAGTCCCTACTCCGCAAGTGGTACTCTTTCAAAGTTCAGGATGTTTTGGGGTGGGCCTTGGGCACTGAACATGCTGATTGGTTGAGTACACACATTTTATTTTCAAGCACCATTTTTATAAGTCTGTTGTGGTGCGTACAGTAACAGTTGTTTATTGCGATTCGAATCAACACTATGGATTTTCTTACAAAATATGACAGATGGACCGACAATGGGGTTCAGGCCTTAATAAGTATTTATGCCGAGGACGAAATACAGAGGGAACTGGAAATGGCGACCCGCAACGAAAAAGTATACTTAGAAATATCGAGTCGGTTAAGCAAGCTGGGCATTGTTCACACAGGAAAACAGTGCAGAGAGAAGCTTGTGCGTGCGCGTTTGTCTCAGTCATTTAAGCAATAGCTGATAAAATCTGTTTCTTATGAAGGTTTGTGTTCCAATCAGAGCCTGCTACATGTTTTTATGAGCTGAGCAAACATTTTACAATATTACATCATTAAAATCAGCTTACTTTGTGTCAATAATCAGTTTGATTGTAGCATACTTCGAGGCTTCATATCCTCGCCAAGGGCTTGTCACGCGCAGTCATACGTCACCAGACTAATTTGCCTAATCTACTTTAGACTACGATGGAAATGCAGACAACAAAGGTCTGGAGAAACCAAATGGTCTGTTGAAAAAAGTTCCTGGGACTAATTGTTCCAGGTAATTTCAGTGGAAATGCGGCTAAAGAGAATTACCTTGACCTGTACTTTCAGATACCTTGGTCGTTAACTCTGCAATGATTTTGTAAATGGAAGTCTCTGTGTTCCTGGTCACTTCATCAGGAGCCGTTTTGGCCTTCATGTTGGCTTTGGCTCATTTCTCGATAGAGGAGTGTGAGGAAATGTACAGACGTTTTGGGTCAGATGTTTTCAGACAGAACCCTCTAGTTGGCACTGTGAAAATGGGCTGGACTCACTCATATTACAACACAGAGACATGGGAGATGATCCTGAAGTAAGTTATTTTTAGTAGAAACAAGTACTTGTTTTCTAACACAAATAGGCATAAAATCTTTGGCATTTAATACTTAACAAACACTTATCTGGCTCACAGGGAGAAAATAGGTGACCACCTCCTTGTTAGAACAGCCAGAGATGAGCGGAGTCCTAAGGTGAATCCTATGATTATGTTCTATACTGGCTCAGAGATTCTGAAGCAGTTATGTTGTCCTGAGATGCCAATAACCACTTCACTAATAACACTCTTGATCACTGCAGGTGTCTGCAGTGAGTGCAGTAGTGAACTGGGGTACCAGTCCCAAACCCTTTATCTTTAGAAACTATAATCACTGTCCAGGATGCCTCAGTCGTTACGCAGGTGGATCTGGATACCAACTGTGGCAGGCAGTACGAGCTTCTTCTGCTGCTCCAGGATACTTCCAAGAGTTTCCCCTATATAACGACATACATCAGGTCAGACTGTTCAAACAGTCATGTTGGAACACACAATAGATAGTTTTATATAAAGTTAATGTATACTGTGCTCTTGTATCTACTCTCAGTAGCATTTTCTCCTCTGGTCTAGGATGGAGGTATCATTCTGAACAATCCCTGTGCTCTTGCTGTCCACGAAAGCCGGCTACTCTGGCCCAATCAGCCCTTCCAGTGTGTGCTATCTCTAGGAACTGGTCGGTATGATAATGCCAGAAGGGGGCCTGCCACGTCCACTAGTCTCAGAGCCAAAATCAGCAACTTGATCAGCAGTGCCACAGACACTGAGGGTTAGTCTGCAAATAATTAATTTTGGCTGCCATTATTTAATATGTAAGTAATAAAATATGATAAGTAGTGCTGTTATAAGAAAATAATCAGTGACAGGGTGATGTGATGCGATTATTTTCCTATTGTCTTATTTTCCTTCCACTTTTTCCCCACTGATAAAATCCTTTGTTGAGTTGGCAGTGTGTTTTGGATCGTTGACTTGCTGCATGATAAAGTTCCTCCTGATTCAGTTGAATGCATTTCTCTGTAAATTGGAAGACAAAATGTTCCTGTAAACTTATTAATTCATTCTGTTGCTACCATCATAACTAACATCATCAACAGAGATTAGTGAGCCTGTTCTAGAACCAGCCACGACACTACTTCCGCCATGTTTCACAGATGAGCGTGTATGTTTTGGATCTTGAGCAAATCCTTCCTTTTTCCATACTTTGGCCTTTCCATCACTTTGGTAGAGGTTAATCTTGGTTCCAGAACTTTTGCGGCTCATCTCTGCATTTCTTTGTGAATCCCAAACTGGCTTTCTGATTCTTACTGCTGATGAGTGGTTTACATCTTGTGGTATGGCCTCTATATGTCTGCTCTCTAAGTCTTCTTCAAATGGTGGATTGTAATACCTTCATCCCTGCCCTGTGGAGGTTGTTGGCGATGTCACTGACTGTTGTTTTTGGGTTTTTCTTCAAAGCTCTCACAATATGTCTGTCATCAGCTGTTGTTGTTTTCCTTGGCCGACCCATTCGCTGTGTGTTGCTCAGTTGCTTGGTTTCTTTCTTTTTCAAGACATTCCAAATTGTTGTATTGGCTATGCCCAATGGTTTATTCTTTTTAAAAACAAATACAGTCATCACAGATGAAACTGAAGGCTCAAACCAAGATTAAACATTAAGAGCTGTTTATTGTTCAATCAATCAATCTAACAAGACACACCTGGGTAAAAAGAAACACTTGTCAGTCACATGTTCCAATATTTTTGCTCGCCTACAAATTAGGTGGTCTGATACAAAATGTTCTATGTTTGATGGCATTTTACACATCTTACATAAGTACCAGGAAATAAAAGCTGAAATTCTAAACTGCCTTTCCAGTCCAGTAGTTTCAGAGGGGACTGTAGTTTCCTGTTATTAATTACATTATAACATATAATCTATAAACAGTTGTTCATTCTCCAGCCTCTGCTTTTTCTAAGACAAAAAGCAGCTTGTCATGTTACTCAGAAACCAGAAAGTGCAAAGTCCTCTGTCCTGAAGACTCCCAGGGCAGAAAACACACTGACCATTACAAAGCACTGACACTCGAGACTCCTTCCATAAATATTACATAAATGTCTCCTTACAAAATGCTTCAGCATATCCATGATTATACATTTTCCTTTGTTAGAGAACAATATATGTATAAATCAACTGATTATTAGCCTGAGATTAAGTGGAGCATCCGCCATAATCCTTGTGAATTTGCTGTTACTATATAAATGACAACATATTAGAGTGAGTACATTAATATAAACCATAAATTACAGCCTAAACTACTTGACAATAAAATGTAATCAATTAGTGTCAGATAGACAAATATCAGATATCAAGTGTCCTTATTGATAATCCACTAAATGAAATATCCAATTTCAGGTGTGCACACTCTGCTGGCAGATCTGCTGGAGCCAAATGTGTATTTTCGCTTTAACCCAATGCTGAGTGCTGAGGTCTCACTGGATGAAAGCAGACCTGGTGCTCTGAAGCAGCTTCAGGTGGACACTAAGCATGATTTAGAGAGGAATGAGCCCAAACTGAAACTGCTTTGTGGTGTACTGGGTGAAGAACGCACAACACTCTGGAAAACTCGGGACTGGATCAGTGAGAAAGCCTGGCAGCTACAGCAGCGATGGGCATGACTGAACAAAAGACATGGGTTTGAAGACCTACTAAACTTTGCTCTGTTTACAGAGTGCAATATTACAATGAGGTGGTATCAATTGTAATGCTTCTTCAGTTCTTCAGTTGAGCAATGACCTCACATGAAATAAACTTTTGTAAATTATTGTCACTGGCTCTTTGTCAAGACATACTATACCTGAAGCTGTCACAAGGGAATTGTGCAGTGGTGTACCATTTCAGGTCAGAACAAGATCACATGACTACATTTTAACATGTTTCAGACCACATTTGAGAGTTAAGAAAAATGAATAGTTTTGCCTTTCCTGAATACATTGACTTTTTTTTTCTTGCCATTTATATTAGTCATTTATACTATACAGTGTAATTTATGTGTCAGAAACCTGAATAAATAACAGCCGTTAATGTTCCCAGTGTTTGACCAATGCACTGAAGGCACACAATAGTGTCTCTGGATTTTGATCGAGGTTATGTGATGATTTTAGTACTGTATTAATATTGAAGGTAGTAATATGTTTTTGAACAGTTTGGAGCATTATTTCAGACAAATAAACAAATCTACATTAGTAAGATTCTTCTTTTGTTTCTTTAAAAAAAAAAGATCACACATTGATGTGGGGTCTACATGTTCAAATTTATTGTAAAGTAAAATAATTTATATGTATTGCAGCTCAAAATTAAAAAAATAATAATTTTATTCATAATTTAATTCAAAAATTGGAACTTTCATATATTCTATATTCATTACACATAAAGTGAAATATTTCAAGCCTTTTTTTTTGTTTGTTTTAATCTTGATGATTACGGCTTACAGCTCATGGAAATCGAAAATCCAGTATCTCAAAATATTAGAATAAAGAATTTATAATACCATGGTCAGCAAACCACTGCAACACATTAGTGTGTGTGTGTGTGTGTGTGTGTGTGTGTGTGTGTGTGTGTGTGCATGTGTGTGTGCGCACTCACACTACGTGGTGGGAGACTTACTGGCATAGGGGACAGAGCTGTCTTGATCTCCATCTCAGTCTCTGACCTGTGTGACGTCTGCTCATATTGCGTATGTTAAGATTCAGGAGGAACATATAGAGGATACACAAACTTCTCTAGCTCGATGACATTGTTACTATCCTGGATGAGGAATGAGACAGATTTTGAATTAATGAATGGCAACTAAAGCATCAACTCTGGTAAGAGAAGAAAATTCTGAAACATGTGTCTAGTTTCATTTCTTATTTAAAAACAAAGAAAGCAGAATAGGTCAGATCTGAGAGCTTTGAAATGCACTGCAGTGATGCACAATCTCTGATGTAGCGCTGTATGTACTGTATGTGTAAACAGAGAGCTGGGAGGGACCATCATACATGTGTTGTGTTGTGTTGTGTGTGCTGATGTCATGGTCTTTTCTGGCTTCTGCAGAGATGATTTTTATGAGTCAGCTGCTTTGGGTGAATTGTAGGAGGGAAAGGGTTAATCCTGTCTTGGGAAGTATAACTGATTTTTGGCATGAAGTATGACTTAAACCTAATTAATGTTCATTCACGTTGTTAACGTTAATGTTCATTTTAACAAGATACCTAATTACATGCACTAATACTACTTTGCCATGACATGGGTTAAATGATCAATACTGCACCTTTCTTTAGTGAACTCATATAAGTAGTTCATCTTTCATTTGATCTTTTATTCGTGTAAACTATGCATTCAAACTGTGAATGCTATGCCCGTTTCAGAGTAGATTTGAGCTGAATGAATAATTAGTAGGGTAATAATTAATTATATGACTCATTTTAAGTAATTTGTAGTTATCTATTATGAATACTATTACAACCCCAATTCTGAAAAAGTTGGGACAGTATGGAAAGTGAAAAAAACAAAAAACAAAAATTAATTTGAAAATTCTATTCACCCTGTATTATATTGAAAACACATTATAAACACAAATTATGTTTTACTGTGAATTAATTTATTTTTGAAAATACACTCATTTCAAAGCTGATGACTGCTAATAACACTTATTAAGTGTTTGTGCACTGAAGACACCAGTTGGTTAAGTTTAGCAAGCGGAATTTTCCCCATTTATCTATTATGCATTTCTTCAGCTGCGCTACGGGGGCCTTCGTTGCCTTATTTTGCACTTCATAATGCACCACACATTCTCAATAGGAGACAAGTCAGGACTTTTTTTAAAAATACAAGTCAAAGTACATTTACAAATCACTCCTCTTTGTTTTTATCTGCATTTTCCATACTGTCTCAACTTTTTCGGAATTGGGGTTGTAAAAGAATAGGCCTATTACTGTGTATGTAAATAATAAAGGAAATGCTGTGTTGCTACATTGTCATTACATGCATGATAAGGTCAGGCAAAGTGGTTTCAGAGTTTTGCTACAGGGGCAGAACTGGCTGCAGCTGATAGAATAGTGGCTTTGTTGTCCTGCTCTTGGCGGAAATGGCACACTGAGTGCTCGTGCTCAGCACTGTACCTTCCGGTGCATGGCACTGACCAGTCACTGATGTCATGCCCACTGTTGAGGATCATGTAGGACCTGGGACCATTAGCAGGGTTAGATCATACCTCTGCTTCAGATCAATAGTGAGCCAAGACTCATTTTCTGTTCTGTTGTGACACTGATATTTCCTTGTCATTAATAGTACACACTGTACATTATTAAACATATACAGTTACATAATATTTAAAATGTTAATGATTCTACTTCACAAAGTTTTGACTACCATTTGGCAGCATTTACAGAACATTTGTGTACAGTAAGCCCATATCTGTGAGCACAGCAAATTCTTCTCTCTTTTTCTCACAATGTATGGGATAGGAATGTGTCACCCACAGTCTCTATCTCTCTTGAGCCTGATTATTCCACAGAGCCACCCAGATATTAACCAATTCCAGCTCTCAATCATCACCCATTTACATTCAAACCAAGTTTTTGTCAAACAATGACTACGTTTACATGCACATCAAATTCCCTTTAAGGTCTATATTCAGGTTGCAGCAATATTCCAAATACAATGTTTATATGTGCACAGGCATAGGAATATTCCTGTATAGATGGTTGTTGTAAGTATGCCTGAGTTGCCTTTCCTAAATACCTAGCCTATAGCTAAGGATCTGTTAGCACTAGAGATGCACTAAATACTACTATACTAAATTTCTCAGCCGATACCAATAACTGATTATTCAGAGTTTATCGGTCGATACCGATAACCGATAGTTTTAAATTAATAATAATTAATTCCACAATTCTGAAAGAAATGCAAATAAAAACTTTATTCTCTCCATTTCAACAAG
>JANDJT010000050.1:14510847-14530636 GCA_024331685.1 Stegophilus panzeri
AGCTTACAGAGCTTACAAACTGCAGTTTTGTCATCATTCCACACAAGAGACATCTTCTTTACACACAGCACGAAATCTATGTGTTTTCCCGCCCTCTTTTGATTGACAGGATATAATTGATGGCCGATAGCATGAAAAATAGCCTTTATCAGCCGATACCGATTATTAGCTGATACATCGGTGCATCTCTAGTTAGCACCTATAATTCCTTGGGGACTGAACATGCGGATATATCTCCTTTCAGTGGATTTTCTGAATAAGGTGTTTATACGCAACAAGTTTCAGATTAAAACAGTCATATTCCAGGGGTGGGAATTGAAGTTTGGGGAATCAGAATATTGTCTTAATCTGAATCAGGCAATTGGACTGCGGTGTTTACATGACTTAATACTAATTATAATATTGCCAAATTCTGATTAATATCGAAATATTGATGTGCATGTAAACGTAGTCATTGTAACTGGACAGTACTGTATACAGTATTCTCTTTTAAAATCTCTTCATTTAAAAAAAAAAAATCGCTGCCTTTTTTGGAGGAGTCATGGGACTTTTTGCTGCATTTTAATTTCCCAAGAGAAACAGACATTTCATTCACTGGGCCAGCTCCAGTTTTCAAAACCAAACAATGAGACCCACACATTGATGTCATGACCAACTCTGCTGCATTTTTTTGTGGTGTGTTACATGCCAGCATTGTTTAACCATTTTGAAAAAATAGTCAAGATTTTTATTCGCCTTTGTTCACTTGACCTGGTAATTCCCATTACTATAAATTTCAAAGGTCTCAACATTCAAAAGTTAGTTCTCTATTGCTCCTGCAATCCTTTAATGCTTTAACATATTTTAAATAAATTATTTAACACAAGTATATGATTATTTTACCTAGAAATAAACAAACAATAAACAAACAAACAATACACAAACGAACAAACAAACAAATAAAACTGTAAGTACATCAGCCATCTCATTGTCACTCAGCCAGATGTTCACGAGGGAGTGAGAGTGAGTGAAAGAGAGAGTGAGAGAGACAGTGAGGGGTGGTATGTCATTCATGCTACATGAATAGGGTGGATAACAGTCGAGAGACAGCTGCAAATAGATCACATTGGTTTGAGATTTTTACACTCAAGGAAACATCTGTTGAGATATTCATTGTTTTGGTGCTGTAGTTGGGACTCTATTTGCATAACTGGACTATTATGATATGAGGATAACTGCAGATTTATATTTACACCAGAGGACACTTGACATCAGAGGTAAAAATTTGAACTTGCACACCTGCCTTAACCTTGTTATTCTAATGACAGCTGTTTGTTTTCTTCTCTTCAGTTTTGAGATGAACAGGAAGCTCTGTGAGTTCTAATGGCTTCAGTCTGAGCTGGTAGGCCTGAAATATCCATATTCATTTACTTATCTGTTATCAGAAATTGACATTTGAACCTATTTTTGGTTTTGTTGTTGTTGTTATTGTTGTTGTTGTTGTTTTTACCCTCAGTACTTATTTTCTGTTTGTATCAAAACCAATCAAAGTTCTAAAAATATATAAATATTCTACATCGTTATATTACAGAGATTATGTTTAGGTCATTTTGTCCTGTAGTTAACAGGCTGAAATACATTTTAAAATGATTCCTCTTTGTAAATATATAACATTTACTTGACCTCCAACTTTTAATTGCACATACACCTGCCATCACATTTGTGCGTCTATTTAATAAATATTGTATTGATAATAACTGAGATGAGGTTAAGATTATATTATGTATTTTAACATGATTTTACAGCTAAAAAATTGAATTGCTGTAGAATCATAAGAGAAGTCCTGAGGCAGTGAATAGAACAGAACAATATAATGCTTTAACTACTTTGCAGTTTGTGGACACCTGACTGTCACACCCATATGTGAGTCTTCCCCAAATAGTTGCCTCAAATTTGTAAGCACACACATGTATAGAATGTCTTTGTATGCTGTAACATTACAATTCCCTTTCACTGGAACAAAGGGGTCCAAACATCTTCTAGCATTATAATGCTGTGCACAAAGCAAGGTCCATGAATACATGGTTTGCCAAGGTTGGAGTGGAAGAACTTGAGTGGCCTGCACCTCAACCCCACTGAACACCTTTGGGATGAACTGGAACACTAAGTACATACCAGGCCTCGTTGGCTGACATTAGTGCCTAAACTCACTAATGCTCTTGTAGCTGAATGGGTAAATCCCCACAACCTTGTTTAAAAAAATTCTAGTAGAAAACTTTCCCAGATCAGTGAAGGTTATAATAACAGCAAAGGGAGGGGGACCAAATCTGGAATGGTATGTTCAAAAAGCACATATGGCTGTGATGGTCAGGTGTCCACATACTTTAGGTCATATAATTTATTAACTACTGTTATTTAATTTATAAGTATATATTAATTAATGTCTAATGTATTGTACAAACATTTTGTTGCATATTCTTGAGTCAAGTGAACTGAATGCATAAGTGAGAAGTTATCACTATGTGATTACAAGCTTGCTTGTTTAATGAAATAATTTGCTAGAATGAAACTACATGTAGTGTAGTCTCTTCATTAAGAGACAGTTTAAGAAATTAGACTCAGGTCAGGATTTGCAGAATGATTCATGTCAGTTAGTCTGCTCCTTCTACAGATTACCTCTAGAAAAAGTGGTATTCATAGACTCTCTTATAGAAAGGATGTAAATTAAACAATTAACCTTTACAGTTATTCCTTGGTTATTCACTCCTTACTGTATATGTGTGTGTCGGCAGTACATGGAAATTTTTTACAGCCATAGCCCAAAGCCAAGAGCTTTACCAAGTTTTCAAGACAAAATCTAATAACTAACTGACTAGTAACATAGAAGCTATGCCTCCAGGAAGAAAGAACCTTTGCCAATGTAAACGAAGCAGGAATTTTATTCAAACACTGACTTCCTATAAATATGACCTCAGTAGAGGAGTCTCGCTAAAGAATTACAGGACATCTGTTGATGTAAATTATACTGTAATTAGAAATATCTGCTCTGAATCCTTTATAGAATTGACATATAGCTCAAAGTAATTACATTTATATGCCTTTTTGTAGTGCTGCAAGGTTTTATTATAGTTCATTCTTACAGTAAAAAAAAAAATGCTTCATTGAGCCATTGTGTTACAATACTGGTGATTGAGGCTGGACAAATGTACTAAATTTGGCAGTGCAAGTAATTCAGACAGATGCCATTTCAACCAATGGGAAACAAGAACATATGCTGAGTGGATGATTCCATCCAGAAGAAATATTAAAGAGGCAAAGGACAGGCAAATCTTTTGTATGATTGGAAGAAATATACACATGTCCACAACAACGACCCTTATAACCCAATTGGTTTATGGATAATAGCAGTGAACTGAGTTCTTACATGAGGGACAGGGTTGCTCATATTTTGTGCTGACTAATTTACCCTTTTGTTGGCTGCATTGTTGGCCCCAGCCTCCAGATGATGTAAACTGTCAAACTCTCATGACCCAAACCAGTGTGTAGAAATAAGAATCAGGTTGATTCACTGTGTCAACCCATGACAAGCTAAGCAACTTCAGGACAAAACCCTTTTGTCTGTTTATGGTCCGGTACTTTTTGTGCAAGTTTAAGAATGTTTTGTTTTCTTTTTTTCTGAGTAGACTATTGGTGGCCTATATTGTTGGTGGCTGAGAGAGATGATGACCAAAAGATTGTGGGAGCTCCTGGCCACATTCATACTCCTGTTACAGATATGGAAACAGATATCTGCGATGGAAATCCCACCTGATGGTGAGTTTCTATTGATCATCTCTGTCGTCTTTTTCTTTCTGCATACTTGTATACTATACTATATGAAAATGACTATGACTATACTGATCATGTCCATGTTAGTGACATTATTTGATAATGATGTGTATGTGTATGTGTGTGTATAAATCCCAATCACAGTGAGACAGCCTCCTATGATAATTAAACAGAGTGTTCAAGATCATATAGTGGAGCCAACGGACCCCATCATAGTGGAGTGTGAGGCCACTGGAAACCCTCCTCCAGTGTACGAAACATAACGTGATCACAGAAAAATGTTCTTTTGATTCTTTCCTGCAGTTTTCAAATGTTTTTATGTAATATTTGCAGAGTTTTTAAAGCATATAATTCTATTCTACATTTGCACTTTTGAAAAGACAGAATTTAGACTGCTTTATCAATATACAGAAGGGTTCATGTTCATGCTAATTTACCCTCTACCATGTTTTGCCTTCCACCGTAGCTTCACTTGGACCCGCAATGGAGTGTACCTGAATGTTGCGCGTGACCCTCAGGTTACCATGAAGAGGCGCTCTGGCACACTGGAGATATTTTTTTGGGGACGTCCAGAAGATTATGAGGGCGTGTACCAGTGCACTGCTACTAATGAGTTTGGTTCAGCTCTGTCCAGTCACATTCATTTGCGTGTCTCCAGTAAGTCTCATCAACACATTTTCATATGGAGATGCCCAGGAATTAAATCGAACATGAAATTCAATTTCATTATCTTTTTATATCGTCTTTTTCATTGCTCATGTTGTGTCCAGAGGCTCGTACGTGGCTGAAGGAATATTTGGAGCCAGTGTCTGTGTTTGTGGGTCTTCCTTTGATTCTGCCCTGTAATCCTCCAGTGGGTCCACCTAAACCTCAGACCTACTGGATGAACAGCTGTGAGCATCAGTAGACTTCACTGTGAAATAACACTGCCAAGTTCATTCATGTAGCATACAAAAAGCTCAGTAGAAGTAAAAACAGGAATATTAAAGTGCACTCAACTTCCTTTTCTTGTTCTGTCCCTGCAGCCATGGTACCAATTCGTCAGGATCGTAGAGTATCGATGGCAGAGAATGGAGACTTGTACTTCTCCAGTGTCATAGCTGATGATGCACTAACAAACTATGTGTGCACAGCTCGCTTCCCCAACTCCAACATCATCCAGCAGAAACCTCCACTAATTCTTCAGGTGCACACAGGTGTGAGGAACGCAATAGTGTTTACATTGGATTTTATTCAGATTTCTCTTGACTGATTGAGCCTTTATTGACCAAAGAAAATCAAGCTACAAAAACTTCCAAAACCTTTAGCTTGGTGAGCTAGAATATAGTACGCACCTCAATATGACATCCAAATGGCCGATCATTAATAATTGTTTTTGTTACATATTTGAAGGCAATGAATTCCTATTTTATCCAACAACTGTCGCACTCTGAATAATTCCCTGTCCAGGCTGGTAGTGATCCATTAAGTTATAGCAGTGAGTGTGTGGTTGATCTTACTGATAGAACTTTTTAACTGCATGTTGATATATTTTTTGTATCATTCAGCCCGTATGGCAGCTCAGATTGCTCCCAAGTTCTTGAAACCCAAAGGAACAGCCAGCACTCAGATCGCAATGCTAGGGGAGGAGCTTACCTTGGAGTGTTTCGCTTCTGGAGTGTGAGTTCTTCAGACATAGATGAAATATTCAGCCACAATTCTTTGCTATCTAAATGTCACTGAATCAGAATGGAAACATCCCAGTCCAGTATGATTGTTTCTAATTGTTGCTAATTCTAGCAGTGAATTGGAATTTAGTTTTTGTCTTAGTCTTTTGTCAAAAATAGATATCACTTAGTTGATATGTTAGTTTTAGTGTAGTTGTAGCTGACAAAAGACTACAGCAATTTTAGTAAACCGAAATGAAAGTTTTAAAACATAAAAATGTAACAAAAGTGTTTTAACTAATTTAATTCCCTTTTAAATTAAGTGCCATATCAGTTTTACACACCATATCGCTTGTGCAGTAATAGATAGGTGTGCATACATTGTCATATTATTTTTAGATCATTTTGAGACTTATTTATGATCAAGAGCTTTCTGTGGCTATGAAGCATACACAAAAGTAACAATAACCACTTGAATGATCCTCTCTCTGTTACCTCAGTCCAGCTCCCACCATCAAATGGACTAAATATTGGGAAAGCTTGTCCATGGAAGGCATGAAGCTGGAAAACTTCAATAAAACGCTGCGTATTAAGAAAATATCTATGTTTGATGGAGGCGACTACATTTGTACTGCTACCAACAGGATGGGAAGCGTGGATCACATAATCACAGTTAAAGTTAAATGTAAACTTGCATCTCAATGGATACCACTCATTAGCCGAAGTTGATGAATGAAGCTGTTATTACGGTGACGAGAGTTTTCATTTTTCCTCATCCTTTCTCTTCTTATTTTCTGTAGCAACCCCATTTTGGGTCGAGAAACCACAGAGTCTTATTCTCTCTCGAGATGAAGGTGGGCAGATAGTGTGTCATGCTGATGGGATTCCCAAACCCCAGATACGGTGGCTAGTTAATGGAGAACCTATTGAGGGTCAGAGACATCACATGCCATATGAGTAATCATGATTTCTGACCACACTCACTGACAAACTTAGACCAAAAAAATACGCCCAACTTGCCCATAACACATGCATAGCTTTCATTTTATGTGTGCGCTTTTTATCCCAGATGCTCCTAAGAGTCCTGGCAGACAAGTATCAGGCGATACTTTGATATTTCGTGCCGTGGTGCCTGATAGCACAGCTGTGTTCCAGTGTAATGCCTCCAATGATTACGGCTACATCCTGGCCAATGCCTTCCTTGCAGTAATGGGTAAAATATGTAGAATTCACAATTATAACAACATTTTGTAAATATGTGTCACTGTCCTAATAAGTCCATGTTTCATTTGTAGATATGAGGCCACGATTGCTGGGTATTAGAGATGACCTAATTAAAGTAATTGAAGGGACTCAGACACTTCTGCACTGCCCATATTTTGGATCACCAAAACCTGACCTGCGCTGGTAGTGCAATAATTACTTTCAGATATGACCAAGTATACAGATATAAGTGTATGAGTGTGCATGGTTAAGACTGTGCGCATTTGGTTTTAGGTCTAAAGGTGGAATGGGTTTATTAGAGGGAAGTCGATATAGCATTCTTTCTAATGGAACACTGGAAATAAAGCACACCAAACTCCATGACCAGGGGACATATCTCTGCGTTGCTAGCAATGTCATTGGACGAGACGAGATGGAGACACAACTGGAGGTCAAAGGTGAGTGTGTGAAACATAACTTATTGGGGAATTTCTAATCAACATATCAGATAAAAGAAATCCAAATTTCAGACTTTGGACAAAGAGTTGCATTCCAGTTTGACTTTTTTTTGCTGCTATGAACATGAATTTATGTAAAATGTTTATGTATGATTTCATTTCACTTTAAATGTTTATGTATGAACTGTTTTCATACATAAAGTTTAAATTTCACTTTAAATGTTTATGATTGCACTGTTTTCATTAATTATAGTGCATCGTGGTTGAGTGGTTGCACTGTTTGTAGATATATATGAATTGACCCACACTGATTTTCCCCAGAACCCATTAAAATCATCCGTGCCCCACATAATGTCATTGTGGTAAAAGGGAGTTTGGCACAATTTGACTGCAAGATCCAGTCTGACCCAACCTTGGAGGTAAAGGTCACCTGGCTCAAGGACAACAAATTCCTGATCTTTGGAAGAAGGTAAACGCAGCCAATTGCAAACAATGATATTTGAATAATTATAATAATGATAATGAATAATCCTAAAGGTATCTGTGACTTATGTGTACGTATGTGTGTATTTGTGTAGAATGACTAAGGATGAGGACTCAATGAGCATTGTTGATGTGTATAGAAGAGATGAGGGTATTTATACCTGCAGAGTTAAGACTGAAGTGGAGGAAATCAGTGCATCAGCCAAACTCACTGTGATGGGTACACACACACACACACACACACACACAGACACAGAGACAGAGACATGCATATTTATTGCATGCAGAATGGGGTTAATGTGAACGATGCATCAATATCTTTTCCTTTCCTGTCTATTAGATCGTCCTGACCCACCTACTGACTTGGAGGTGTCAGATCCCTCAGAACGAAGTGCTAGACTCACATGGGTGCCAGGACTGAGTAACCACAGCCCTATCAAAGGCACTTATGCACACACACACACACACACACACATTCTACTACACACTCATCAATTATAGACTTTTAATTCATACATTTTTCCAGCGAGTATTTAATTACACTTCTTATTATTACTTTAATGCATAATTTTCTTTTAATGCACATACAGTGAATTAAAGTGAAATCTCTCTTTTAGAGTATCTGGTGCAGTACACAGAAGATCTGCTTGCTGATTATTGGCTAGTGGCAAGTGGCTGGAAGAACCTGACCAGTTACCCTGGCCACCTGAATTCTGTCGTGTTGCAGCTGATGCCATTTGTTGAGTACCAGTTCCGGGTTGTGGCTATCAATGAGATCGGCTCCAGCAAACCCAGCAAGCCATCTGAGTATTACGAGACTGGTGGAGCTGGTCAGTAAGGCATCATTAGTGCCGTGGTTAAACCTTGCAGCAATAACCTTACACAGCCTTTACAATGTCTTTATTACTGGACTGAATTAAGTTAATTACTTTATGAGTTACTGTGTAGTAGAAACTGTGTGTGATGAACATTTTAGTGCCAGATGCCATCCCAAGAAACATCAAAGGCGTGGGGACTGGAGTGTTCATAAATAACATGGAGATCAGCTGGGAGGTGATGAATGGATGAATTGATGAATGGATGTATGGATGAATGGATCCAGGATGTGTGGATGAATGCAGCTGCTTGGATTTGTGCATAGATAAATGTATAGCTCATATTTTATTGTGTCATATGCCACCATACATTTAAAAAGGCTAACATTAGTATGAAGCACTGAATGGCTGTTTGCCCCAAATGCTTATAAATGCTAACTCATAAGCTTCCATTTGATCACTGAGCCTTACCCTGTACCAGTTAGTTTAACCTAATTCACTCTTCTATTGCTTGTACCATATTTTTCCTGAAAAAATGATGCATGAAACAAATGCTCATTTGTACTAACATTCATACAAAATGCTTTTAATTTCAAAATATAACATAAAAAGCAATTTTATATAGTTTTGCAAATTTCTACCTCTTCAACCTCAAACCAACTCAGCTTCCACAGTTACAATTAATACATACTGTACAATTTCAGTTAGTTTCACTATAGGTCTAATCAGTAAATCACATAAAACCTAACTTAATACAGTGCAACTTCATCTGCTTTTTCTTCAGTCCATTTTATTACAGTGTTCCCCTTCTTCTCTCTCTGTATCTAATAAAATTCACTGCTGGTAAACTGATGACAGACAGTATTAAACATTTGCTGATGTTAGCTAACTAGCCTACCAGTTTTTAATTAGCATTAGATTGCTAGCTAGAACCAAAGTCACTGCTAGTATTTTTTCACTGGACAACCCAGCTACCCAGTTTCTTACTTACACACTGATTGGGCCTGATGTTCATTTTTGCTTTTTTAATGGTTGGCCAAATCATAGCATTACATTTTCCCAATGAAGATAAAGTAACGTAGCAATATCTAGCTAGGTAGATTAGATAGACAGAACTGTTTGCATTACCTAACTATAATTGACTCTACGTTCATTTCATAATTTTGGCTCTGTCACTGGTGTGTTGTGTGTGAAGCCGTTGGAGTATAGAGAGTGGAACGGGCCAAAGCTCGGCTACATGGTGTGGTGGAGAAGAAGAGATTCCAGAGAGGAGTGGAAAAATTACACCACCTACTGGTGGTGCAGTTACATCGTCTACGAGACGGACACCTTCACACCCTATGAGATTAAAGTGCAGGCTGTCAATTACTTTGGCCTTGGACCAGAATCCCCTGTGATCATTGGATACTCAGGAGAGGATCGTGAGTGATGCACACCACCAACATCTACATGACCTACATCACACATACACACATGCATAGATACATGCACACTATTTTGCTAGAGGCCATTAAAGTAGATTACACAGTGAATGAAGGTCCTCATGAATGGCATGATTTAATAGGTCCCACAGCTGCTCCAACTGACCTGCATGTCTCAGATGTCGAGAGCACAAAGCTGACAGTTCACTGGCAGCCTGTTTCCCAAGACAGCATCATGGGAGAGATTAAAGAGTACACGGTAAGACCTGCAATCAGTCATTAGTCAGTCAGAGTGACACTACATGGAGAACATCCCAAGACTTGATTAGAAATAAATCTATATCAAATTCTATGACCAACAAATTTCCAGTTGTTGGCAACCAGATCTTTATCTTTTTATATATTTTTGCACGAATGCCAAATACAATACCTTGCAAAAGTATTCAACCCCTTAAAAGTCATCAGATTTATCTGGATTACAAATGACACTTACACACATTGTGCCAGCTAGTATTCATTTTGTAAATGAGTATGCACTTAAAGTAAATTTTCAAAGTTAAAATTCATTATTTGTCAACAGTTCTTAAAAAAATAAAACAACTGAAAAATGCTGCTTGCATAAGTATTCAACCCTTTCAGATTAGTACTTGGTAGAATCAGTAGGAGTCTCTTGGGGTAAGTTCCTACCAGCTTTGCAAACTGTTTCGGAGTGATTTTCACCCATTCTTCCTATCAGATTTGCTCCAGGTTGTTCGGGTTGGTTGGCTGTTGTTTGTTGACTGCAATTTTCAAACAATGACACAGATTCTCAATGGGATTCAGATATGCTCTTTGACTTGGACTTTGGCTTTTTTCGTTTTTAACCACTCCTGCATTGCTTTGGCCTTGTGTTTGGGACCACTGTCCTGCTGAAAGGTGAATTTTCTGCAAAGCTCTAGTTTGATCTTGGTCTCCTCACACCAAAAAAAAGAAAAAAAAAACACATCTTCATTGGATCACTCTTGTGCTTTCATATGGCTCTTCTTGACCAGTGGTTATTTTCTAGCCACTCTCTCATACAGTCCTCAATTATGCAAAGCTCTTGAAATGGTGCAGCTTCTGGTGTGAAGTTTTGAGGGACGGCCTTGTCTAGATAGTGCTTGGGTGGTGTGATGCAGCTTCCACTTCCTCACTTTTGATCCAACAGTGCTTACTGGGATGTCCAACCTCTTAGATGTCATTTAATACCCTATTCCTATGTTATGAAATTCTATTACCTTATCTTTAACTTCCTTTAGAATGCTGCTTAGTCTTCATTTCCCTCCTTCCTTAGACTTTTAGTCTCTTCAGTGGCAGTTCAACTGAGGTGGATTTTGTTTTGAGGTGGGTTTTTTAATATTTGGCAGGGGAAAGCCATTTATAAGTCATTTGTTTCCTTGTCTGGAGCTTCTGGAACCTGGAGGGATGAATACCTATGCAAGCAGCATTTTTTATTTTTTATTTTTTAAGATCACAATAAAAATACTGACAGGAAGATTCAATATTCAATTATGTTTTGCTGAGAAACATAATATTTTATTTAAACTACACATAATATTTTCTATTAAATCTGACTGACCACATACAGTTTTTTGGTGTCTCAATCAGTGACACAGAGCTAAAATGTAAAGCATTTGTTAAAGTAAGCTGTTATTTGCTTCTATAGCCTTAATGGAATTGTATAGCATATAAATGATTAATGAGATTTAAACTGGCAGACGTGAGTATAGCTATTATGGTGGGACTTTGAGATTTTTTGATATGTTGTTGGTGTTACTCAGGTGTATTACTGGCGAGAGAGCAGCCGCCTGCCCCATCACAGCGTCACCACAAGGATCAAATCCAAGAGCTTTAAAGCAAATGGGCCTCGGCTTACTGGCACCCTAACTGGCCTCATCCCTTACAGCAACTACAAGATGTACATAGTAGTGGCCAATAACCGCTATGAGGGTCCACCAAGCGACAGGATTGAGTTCCAAACCCTTGAGGGAGGTACTGATAATTTCATCATTGTGTTAATCAAGCAATACACAATATCATAATTAATTTCCTGTTCTTGTTCTTACTGTTCTTGAAAATCATAATAATAATAATAATAATAATAATAATAATAATAATAATAAAAAGAATCATAATAATTTCATTTTAATTAAAATTATGTCATTTATAATACATATTTACTGATGGCATTGCATGATGCATAGAGGACTGTATGATTTTAAGTAAATATATGGTTTTGATATATTGGAACTGCTTGGAACCAAGCAGTGATTTTTGTATAACATTTGTTTAATTGATATTTATTGACTAGCTGTGGCGTGCTGTGGAAGTTGTCTGCTCCCTAGTCACCAGTAGAGTTCCTTTATGATAAATCTGGCCTCTCAGAGATAAAAGCTAACTCAAAATGGTCATTTATCAGTCCAGGAAATGCTCCTAAATGCAAGGGCCTAGCACGTGGGCTGGTGTATTGCCAAGTTCCCAATAAACTTTATTTAAGGGACTGCTAGACAGTGGCAGCACACCATCTTTCTGGAGTCTCAAAGGCTTATTCCTGCCTTTCTAGTCTTGCTAGTGATTTATTTGGCAAAATGAGTGGAGAACTGCATGCTCTGCCAATAAGCCCATGGTGCATGTGCTGATGGCCAGACGAATGTAATCTTGTTGGTGAATCTGAGATTCCTGCTCACAAACTATTTCACTCAACTGTGAATCAATGAACTGACCTAACAGCTTTCAATGAAATAGGCCTGCAGCATGTGCCACAATGTATCATCAGCAGAAAATCTGCTGTGAAAGGAAGTCACAGAAGGCTGCCTTGTCTAAACAGAGGCTGGCACACTAAGTGTTGGACTATATGTAGTGGATGAAATGGACTCCCTGCCCCTAATGTGACACATACTATGTGGAGCATCTCCTCCAATTTGCCATTATTTAGAGATGTGCCACTCTAGTAGGTGTGTTTGCTTTTACCTAGATGTCTTTGTTTACCTTTGTCAGGTTCTACAAGGTTAATATTGTCTTGGGTTTCTTTTCATTTGCTCAATGAGAAGCTTTCAGTAAAAATGACTGTACGATAATGATTTGTATTGCAAGTAATGCGGCATTTACTTACACAAAGTACTGTCACTCTTATTTGTTCTTTCTCATCTGCAGTGCCATCAGTACCCAGAGCCTTCAGAATCATGCATAAGCATTATGACACCATCTACCTGGACTGGGAGGAACCTGCAGAACCCAATGGCATCCTGACTGGGTACATCCTCAAATACCAGACATGTGAGTATATCTCTGCATATCTCAATTAATATGAAAAAAGGAATAGCTAATAAGAGGTGATCAATTTAGCCTACCTTTTCTCTGCCTCTACTCTGGATCAGCTGTTTTACTTCCTGTGTAGTGAACGTGTCAGCAGGAGAGCGGATGCTGGTGGAGGAAATCCCCCCCAACACCACGCAATTCTCGTTGCGTCGCTTTGACCGCTACACTCGCTACAAGTTCAGTCTTGCTGCTCAGACACAGGTGGGAGTGGGAGAGACCTTCACAGAGGAGTCACCCCATTTCACAACAGAGGGTAAAAAAAACACATGCAGTGCATTCCAAAAGAGGCTTTCATCTGTGATCAGAGCTGCAAAAACAGGGCTCAGTTATTTTATGTAAACAAAGACAATCTAAACAAGAAGCCAAGGCTACGATTAACAACTAGACAAAGTTTTGGGTATTGATCAAACAGTGGAATACTAGGCAAATCCAAAGAAAAGAAAACTAGGCAGAAACAAGATAGAGAAGATAGATAGTCTAAAGAGCACACAGGCTCAGTATGTTCACAGAAAAATATTGAGACTTCACAATGACAGAATGCATAGTTCAAGTATAAGGGACAATTGGGAAGAGGTGTGTCTAATTTAAAGTCAGGTGACTATGAACATGTGTAGATTGACTGAGAATTTGGTGATCATTTACGGGATGGTGCTTGGAGCTCATGAGCTATCTGCGAATTGAGGATTCTGAGTAGAGTATGAGTGAATTTTACAGATAATCTATATCTATTGGTCTTTTCTAGTGTTCAGAATACTTCTGAAATAATAATTCTGCTGTCACAAATGTTGTAGGTAGGGCTGGAAGAGGGAGCTGTCAGAGGAATCTTGAAAAACTGTCTATCACAAGTAGGATTGTGGTCATGTCTTGAAAATATTGTATTTCACCAAGCATGATTAATAATATAGACATATTCCTACATTTAATATAGAAACATTTCATATGCCGCATTTTTATGAAATTTTATGGGAGGCAAGGCTTCCCATGTAATCCTAACCTGTGATTCAGGGCCATGTAGTTGTATTGCCAGCTCCTCAAATGAGAAATGATCAGGCACCATGACTGATGTGGCTTTGATGTTGTAATGATATATCACTGTGAGACCACCCCCATGACCAGAAGTGCAAGGTTTGTTAGCCAGGTGGAACTGTTTAGTTTAATTGGGGTAAAAAAAAAAAAAAAAGATTGTTGCCAGGTCTCAATAAGACACAAAAAAAATTCAATCTTTCAGTCTTCAAGGAGTTTGTGAATCAGTGGGGTCTTGTTGTTGAGAGGGCACACATTGAACAGAGCACATTTGAGACTGTGTGTGGGACCAGGACCTGGACAAGGAAGCTAGAATGCTATGATCAATAGATGTTTTAGGGTGGTGGGGATGTGTGGACCAAAATGAGCTAATGGACTTCTTGTTGTAACAAAAGTTTAGATGAAATATCTTAGTCATCAAAGAATATCTTGATGGATAAAAAAAAGTTGGTGGTTGGTTTGGGGGTGGGGGATTTGGTGGGACAGTATTGCGATCAGAGTCAAAGAAGCTCACTGGCTGATTACTTCAACTGGGATCACCTAAAAATCACAGCTGTTTCAAACAGATTGTTGTCTAGCAGTCTCTGGATGACAAATTGGACATGTTGG
Source organism: Stegophilus panzeri (assembly GCA_024331685.1). NCBI lineage: Eukaryota > Metazoa > Chordata > Actinopteri > Siluriformes > Trichomycteridae > Stegophilus > Stegophilus panzeri. Next base: position 14,525,649 of record JANDJT010000050.1, read on the forward strand.
ATATGCTCTTTTATGGTGCTGAAGTGGACTACATTATTATCAATACAAACAATGAACAGGTCTCTGAATACATCTTTCATGAAGGCTTGGAATACTGAGGGGGCATTGAACAAGACACATGGCATTACCACATATTCACAGTGTCCAGATATCATACTAAAAACAGTTTCCATTCATCAACCTCTCAGAAATGGACCAGGGTATAATCAGGGTGTAAGACCTAATTTGGTGACGATACAGGCACAAGTGGCAATGAATGTTAATATTTTACAGTGGTCTAAAGTACTTACAGTAATCTAATTAAGAGCATTAAGTCTCAATGCATAGACAAAGACCACCCAGATCAATGGTACAGGACAATGGTTTAATGTATGTATAGAAGTGACAAGCAGGTTATTTTCCCACTGTGCAGGACACTTGTGTCAAGGTGGAGTAGCACACTGCAGTGTGTGATTATTCCCATTCAGTGCTTGCACATGAATCAAACATCTTACTAGTTGAGTCTGTGTCAGGACATAAGACTTTGCAATAACAGAGTGCATAGTTCAACTTATATATGGACATATATTTGCAACTGGGAACAGATGTGTGTGTAATTAGAAGTCAGGTGAATGTGAATGTACAGTATATAGGTTGACTGTGAGTCTGGTGAATGTTCACGTGCCATCATCTGAACTGGGAGGTGACTGGAAAGTCTTGAAAATCTCAAGGGCAGTGGACATTGATGTGGATATGACTGCATTATTCAAAACTGGACACAATCGATTTTTTGAATGTTGAGATAATTGAGACCAAAAAAAAAAAAATCTGAATGCTATAAATGTTCATACAGTGTCTGTGTCTTTGTGTGTGTTTGAGCAGAATATTCCCGGGAACAAGTGGACATAGTCACACAGGGATGGTTCATTGGGTTGATGTGTGCCATTGCACTTTTTGTTCTCATCATGCTCACAGTCTTCTTCATTAAAAAAACCCGTGGAGGGAAGTACCCAGGTATAATAAATACACCATCTTACAGGATGTTTATAGTTACAAAGGAACCTTGCACAGAAGTAAACCCCTTAGGTAAAATAGATGCACCATTACACAAATTCTTTAATGTATACACCTTAGGTATTATATGCACACCATTACACATAATCATTAAGTAAACCTCTTAGGTAAATAAATGCAACCTTGCAGAAAAAAAGTAAACTTGCATGAACTAAAATAAATAAAATTCAGTCCTTGCTTTTCTTCTTAAAGTGAGAGACAAGCAGAATTTTGCACTTGACTCTATGGACGAGAAGGATGAAGGGTCTTTTGAATACAGGTAAATAAGTCTAATAACTTGCTCTTTTATTATGTAGAAAATCCAGTAATATGATAGTTAATGAACTCAGAGTTTGTCATCTTTGTAATGAGAAATACAAATATATGAAAACAACGCATTCTTGTGTCTATTACATTTACATTTACATTTATTCATTTAGCAGACGCTTTTATCCAAAGCGACTTACAAATGAGAAAATACAAGCAAAGTTCCATGTCATGATTTAACCCTGCTACACCACATTATGTAGAGAATATGCATCATAATAACTGTCCCTCTCTTTCCTGTAAATTCATCCTTTCATCCCTCAACTGTCTCTCATCACTGGTCATTCTTTCTTATTTTTCCCATTGGGCCCCTGAAGGTCTCTTGAAAGGTATGATGTATGTCATAACCTGTTTATCAGGTTCTTTGTCCAACTTAACATGTTATATTACATACTAACCAACAAAAAAATGCTGTATATATTCAAATAAACTCAGTCATGTATGATGGCTTCACTATTCAGTCCCACCAGGATTTTGTGATTGCAGAAATGAATGCCGCAATATTCAGAAGAGCTTGCAATTTTTCAAAATTATAGCAGATTTTCAACAGATTTGGGGCAAGACACGCCATGTGACGTAATCACAACGCACATTCAGACAAAGAATTCACTTGAGTCAAACATGAGTACAGCTAAAAGGTCTCATTTACCAACAAACCACTGTGAAAGACCCTGCAAAACAACTTCATGCAATTGAAATTTCGCCAATTTAAGTAGCTTTCCGCAAAAAAACACAAAGAATTTCACAAATGCATCGCAGTGTTTGAAAACAGACACAGTAAAATCAAGCATTTTTGGCTGCAAAAATCACGAAAAAAACCTCCTGAGAAATCCTGTAAGGACTGACTATTACAAAACCTCGTTTTGTTGGTGCTAGTGAAAATCTGTTGCTTATTACTGCATAATAAGTGTTTCACACTCCATGTTGTTTAATGTAGGATAACACGTGCACCCACCCTACCTTACTCCAGGCGGTATGTATTTCCCAAACTTTTACATAAATTATCGAAATCTGTGTGTCCGTAGACATGTCTATATGTCTGTGTAAATATTTGTGTGTGTTTCTATGTGTGTTTCTCCAGAGAGGAGGAAAGCTGCCAGGGTCGGAGTCATAGACACATGCAGAAGAAGACAAACAGTGATGACAGCCTGATGGAATACACTGAAGGTGATGAGATCGAGTTCAACGAAGATGGCTCTTTCATTGGAGAATATACCGGCACCAGTAAGAGAGACAGAGACACTTTTGCATAAAGCTACTTCTAAACATGGTGAGAAAGTGCAAAAGACGTGGTGCCAACTGGTTCCTGAGAAACCCCACCTTTACCTCAAACACTGCTGAGCATGGATGGCTGACCAAAATGGCCAAACGGAAGTCATGTGCCACTGGCCACATCATGCAGCAGTTCAGCCTGAATTATGGCAGAGGCATTACATTACTAGTCAAAAGTATGGACTAAGCTGTGGGTTTTGAATAGTCAACAATGATGTGTGTATTTATTAAAGAAATTTTCTTCAGAATATTTCATTGATTACTGTTTACACTGCACACTTACTATAACATATTATATGGGAAAAGCCTTCACAGCCTTTGTTTAAAACAGTCCCTTCATTGATCATGACAGTTTCCTAATTTACCAACTTCAGGGACCTCTCAAAGGTGTATAAGGCTATGCTGCAATAAATCTCAACATTTTATAAAAATAAAATGCAAACAATAATAAAGAAACAGTAGTTGTGCAACAGTACTATAGACGTTAGTCATAGGCATTTGTTCCATGATAATAAACTTTTTTTTATAAAGTGTTGTGTCCATATTTGGCCTATACACTTCTAGACCTCTGTGAAAGAAATTGTTGTAAAAAAGAAATTGTTATAAAAAGAAATTGTTGTGTATGTGGTTTTTGTGGAATTGAGATATTATAATGTTATTTATCGATGCAAGTCACTGATAAGTTGTGAATGATGTCACAGTGTATTGAATTATTTAATTAATCAATCAAAAAAAGCCCAGCACAAATAATACTTTTACAGCACATACATATCTCTTTTAGGATCAGGTGCTATTTTTGCAGAACTGAAATTTGTAACCCTTAAGGGTTCTTTGGTTTGTCCCTCCTAAAGAACCTTTAAACAGAGTATTCCTGTTTCCTGTATTAATTTCCTCCCTGTTCCAGCTTCCTGTATTAATGACAGTTCTAAGTAGAACCTTTTTAGGTAGCTAAGGACATTTACCTATCTAAAGAGCCCTTGAGGATCCCCCTTTTTTGAGTGCATGTTTTGAAAGATTTGTGTTATTTTGGTGTTATAACTGTCAGTTTTACTGACTCAAGCAGAGTGTTTTTTTCTTCTTCTTGTAAACCAATCAGACTTCTCATGTTTGTGAATGAAAGGTAACCAGTGACAGCATGGAGAATATACATGTGTCTGTTTATATTGTCGATCAAATAAAAGCAGAGGACCTCAAGCTCGTGATTTGGATATGGATATTAATATTATCTGATCAGAATATGACAATGTGTTTTTATCTTTATGATTTACATATATACTTTCCTGTATGTTAACATGAAGAGGTGAGAGACATGAAAAAGGTGAAGGTACATGTGTAGTTTGCAAAAGAGCTAGTGACATTATCGGTTGCTAACCACTATCTGTGTCTGTAGTCACATTTGCATAATGCAAACTCAGACAATGTAACAGTTTGTCTTTATTTAGTTTGTCTGGCATGTACAGAGTATTCTGTATTCTTATTTGGCCATATAATTTGAACTGAATGGAGTTTTGTTCTGTTCCACCTCTAACTATAAATATTGAAATTTTATCAGTGCTGTAATACCCTTATGCCAAGCCATTCAATGACCTTAAATAAAAATAAACAATATATGTATCATTGTGTCCTGTTGACATACTGACAGAAATGACTGTATAGGACGGTGTAATTCAGTACGGCCAATTCATTTTCAGTCATAAACTAGGATTCATTTTCCATAAGCCAAAAGCTTGTTACTTATTTACTCATTACTCATGTCCAAATTTTCCAAAGCTGATGAATCATCATGACATTGAATGAACATTGTGCTACATTACAGAACTTCCACATGGTCATGCGTTATAATATTCAACATCCTGAACTTTATACAACAACCTGCTTTATACAGTGCCCTCCACTAATATTGATATTAATATCCATTAATATCAAACAATTGCAAACACAACACAGGTTTATAAAAATATATATCTTTGTTAAATATATGTGTGCAACAATTATTGGCACCCCTATGAATTCATATGAGAAATAGATATCTGAAGTATATTCCCATTGATATTTTGCTTGATTTTTAGTACACCTGGGTGACTAGGAACAGGAAATTGTTCAACCATGACTTCCTGTTTTACAGGGGTATAAATAAGAGGTAACACCTAGGCCAAATTTCCTTAGTCATTCATAACAATGGGTAAGACCAAGGAATATAGCTGTCATGTGTGGAAAAAGGTTACTGAGCTTCACAAAATGGAAGTGGCTATAAGAAAATAGAACAAGCATGGAAAATGTCCATTTCCACCATCAGGGCAATAATTAAGAAGTTCCAGTCAACTGGAAATGTTATGAATCAACCTGGAATTGGATGT
>JANDJT010000050.1:14530736-14547329 GCA_024331685.1 Stegophilus panzeri
CAGTTCAGATGACGCAGATCTAAAATTGGCCGCATACTCCTATTTTTTTGCAGACCAGGAAATAACGGCTGTAAAAAATTCTCTCCGTCAGGGAACGGGGTACATGTTGTATGGCCCCTTTGTCCAAGAGGGATCTTACTTCCTGCACTAACATCAGGCTCTGGTCTGTGCTGACTACTGTGGTGAGCACACCTCTGAAACAGGGGGGTCGAGCTCTAAACTGGACCCGGTAACCCTTTTCTATGGTAGACAGAACCCATAGAGACACATTTGGTAGTTTCCACGCTGCCAGACGGTCTTTTAGTGACTATTTTAGTAACTATTCCACGTTGTATTGGAGGGAAAGCCTCAGATTTTTGTTGCCCTGTGACAGAGAACACTGAAAACTTGGGACAGACTTGGCTAGGGGAGGCCCTACAGTAGCACTGGGGGCTAACTGCCCTAATAACCTCATGTCCCCTGATACATCCCTCCACGTTCCCTCAGGACTGCTCTTCTTTGTCTGCTTGGCCTTTATGACCATTTTCAGATCAGGCCTAGTAGCAGGCCGCGACTGTGGCCACCCAGTTCCCCTGGCTGTCTGCGGGGGTTGGTGGGCTTCCATACTCGCCTTCTGTGTCTCCCTCGCACTAGTGCTGGCCTGGGCTCCATTCGCGGATGCCCAGGTGAACTCAACACAACAGGGAAAGAACTGGCTGAATGCCACCATATGTCGAGCTCACTCAGCAGGTCTGCTTGGTAGGCCTGCAACACTGTCATTGTCCGCAGTGACCTACAAGCAAGACTATTATGGTATAGGCCTTGCCCACCAATGCCATGGTGGCCTTACAAGGTGGCTTGGATGGCAAAGCCGGCCCCCCTAAATTACCTGCCATCGATGGAGAGAGGTAGCTCGCAAACACCCCCTCCACCTTCAGCATAGCTAAACAGCCATGCCGTTCATTCCCCACAATGGCCGAATAATCCAACATCGTGGGGTTATAAATACGGCTCATGCATGTTTTCCCGCAGAAGCCTGATATTTTGTCGTGCACTTCTGGAAGAAAGGGGAGTTTTCTGCAGTGTGAGGGATTTACTTTCACTGTTTGGGAGAAAAAAAGCTCATCCAGCCTTAGTAATCACTTCAAGCAGCGCTTTATATGCTGCTCTCAGTTTTTAGCACACCCTTCTGGCTCCTCGGAGTCAGAGAGGAATTATTACTATTATTTTTGTTTGTGTTTTTTTTCCTTCTTGTTTACCCCCTTTTGGCTTTCCATAGTGGAAGGAGTCGCCGCGATGCAAGCTCCGAAACCCAGTGGAGAGCCGGACCCAGAAGACAGAGCCCAGATCCGTGAGGCTCTGAAACCCAACTCGCTTCGGCTTCCAAGAAGAGAGCGAGTCGTGAGCAGAGCGGTTTAATGTAGGTGTTACAATGCACAGTCTCTCGAGGCTGCCATCGCATGCTCCAACCCTAGACACTTCACACAGAAAGTGTTCACTGAATTCTCTCACTCATTTTTCTCACTCGCTCATTCATTTTATTTCTCCTCTTTTTTTAAAGGGATAGAAAAGTAGAGAGATTTTGAGAAAAGATAGAGAGGAAATGAAGCATCTTTTTGTTTCTTTACACAAACAACCGACATGCAGTCTCGCTGAAGATAATAGGGCTGACGTCACGGTTCACAGGTGCCATATATATTTCACACGACGTGCTTAATTGCCACGTCACCTGACCATGGCAGGCCTATAAATAGGCATAATTTTACACAAGCTTCAGATGCCGGTCACGCATTAGGGGCGCTCCCATAGTGTTATGCTAAACGCAACGTGGAGTTTCCTTTGAAGATATTGGCAATTGTGAAAATTACTACAAAATGTAAATTTTTTGTCATTTGCTAGAGTGTATCATCTTTATTAATAGGCACTGTTTCAAAGAGGATCAAATGTTTGCTTGTCCAAATGTCAAAAAAAGCCAACAATTTCCATGGAGTGTACTTATTTTTTCACATGAAAGTACGCAAAATAATATAATGTAATATTTTAAGAAAAAAAGGAAAACAAAGGCATACCATGAGGTCATGAGTCAGAGCCTTTGCTTTGCACTGGGAAATGTCTGGATAGATGCAAATGAAAATAACACCAGGGTAAATACCCCCACACATTCATAAACCCACTGTCATCAAGACAAGCAAACAGTAACTACCTAGTTGTTAATCTAAAAGACTATGACTTATAAGACTATGATTATATTCATTACAATTGCAGTATGAAAAAAACAGTACCATACCATCAGGTCCTACTGGGCCAGAAGAACAGGTTGGTGACTCTGGTTTTGGTTCTGAAGATGGTGGATCATGATCCACTTCACTAACACGGTCTTCATCTGAACCTACCTAAATTGTAAATAACCAGCTAGCTAGTTACCATCCAAAATTGCTTAGCCCCAGTAACTAGTTAATATACTAAATAGTGTGTTGTTGTAGTTAATCAGCTTCCTAACGTTAAATAAAAAGTAGTTAAGTGATTGCAACACTAAATTCCTTTGAGACGTTAGTTAAAGTGTTAAATAGGTACTTACCATTGAAGCTTAAGATGATGAGGATGATAAAAACGCACTGTTTAACCAGCAGCTATTAACGAGATGCAATGGGAAAAAGGGTTACGCGGGTTGAATTTAAAATGAACTGCTCAGCCAAGGGAGTGAGTGCTCTGACGTAAAACAGCAATGATTGACAGGATAGGGACACGTCAGGAACCAATCAGATTTCAGCTTGGACCAGTGCCCTTCTGGCCCCACCCCTGGATCCTCCAGTGAAACAAACAGAGGGTATTTCATACTAAACAAGCTGTAACTTTGGAATTCAAAAAAAAAAAAAAAATTATTCAGAACCACAGATAAATGACAATTTACCCAGGTGTAATTTGAAGTTACCTAAAGGTCTACCCAAATCAGATTATTCTGAGGAATTGTATAGGCAATGTACATCAGAAATACTGTTGGAACAATATACAGTGTATGTTTTATCATATTTGGGATATTGTCACTTTTTATTATCAAAAACTTATCAGTCTTTACTTTTCATACAGCTCTTGGTAGGATCATTTACCCAGGGTAAGATTTGTGAAAAAAGATCACGAACCACAGTGGGCCTATATAGACTATGAAGCCCGTTTCATATAGACTATGAAGGCTATTTCTTGCTGCTGTTAAAGCTGATTAATCTGGGCTCAGTCCCAAATGATTAACAGTCCAGTTGACATGCCTGGTTAAATTGATCAATTTAATTTAATACATTTAAAAAAAATTAATAAAAGGAACAGCCTGTAAATTTTTGTGTTTCGAAAATTTTAGGGGCAAATTGCACCCAACATTTATCCATACAACAAATAAATTCTGTTTCCTTACAATATACTTCTACTATCACTTACAGTGCTCTCCACTATTATTGGCACCCTTCGTAAATATGAGCAAAGAAAGCTGTGAAAAATTGTCTTTATTTTTTAAACTCTGATATTTTGTTTAAAAAATTACTTTACAAATATACACTGCTCTTATATTTTATTTTTTTTTAGTACTCCTGGGTGACTAGGAACAGGAAATTGTTCAACCATGACTTGTGTAAATATGAGGTATCAAAGAGGCGAAATTCCCTTTCTCATTCATAACAATGGGTAAGACCAAGGAATATATCTGTGATGTGCAGCAAAAAGTTGTTGGGCTTCACAAAATGGGAAGTGGCTATAAGAAAATAGCATATGCATTTAAAATGCCCATTTCCACCATTTTTACAATAATTAAGAAGTTCAAGTCAACTGGAAATGTTATGAATCAACGTGGAATTGGACATGTGTCTATATTGTCTCAATGCACTGTGAAGCGGATGGTTCGAGTGGCCAAAAAATCTCCAAGGATCACAGCTGGAGAACTGCAGAAGTTACTTGTGTCTTGGGGTCAGAAAGCCTCCAAAACTACAATACAAACTCACCTACATCACCACAAGGTGGTTAGAAGGGTTTCATGAAAAAAGCCTCTACTCTCATCCAAAAATAAACTTAATCTTCAGTTTGCCAGAGACTACTGGAACTTTAAACAGGACCGGGTTCTATGGTCAGATGAAACCAAAATAGAGCTTTTTTGGCAATAAACACCAGAGGTGGGTTTGAGAGAGAGGTAGCCATATGGAAAAGTTCCTCATAACCATGGTTAAATATGGAGGTGGCTCTTTGATATTTTGGGGTTGTTTTTCTGCCAGAGGACTTGGACATTTTGTTAGGCTACATGACATCATGAACTCTATCAAATATCAACAGATATTAAATGAAAACCTGACTGCCTCTGCCAGAAAGCTTAAAATGGGCCATGGTTGGATTTCCAGCAGGACAATGATGCAAAACATACATCAAAATCAACACAAAAATGGTTTACTGACCACAAAATCAAGGTCCTGCCATGGCCATCCCAGTCCCCTGACTTGAAACCCATAGAAAATTTGTGGGGTGAACTGACGAGGAGAGTCCACCAGCGTGGACCTTGAAATGTGAAGGATCTGGAGAGACCATAGAGGAATGGTCTCATATCCCTTGCCATGTATTCTCCAACCACATCAGGCATTATAGGAGAGGACTTATAGCTGTTCTCTTGGCAAAGGGAGGTAGCACAAAGTATTGATTAACCTAAATTTGAAACAATTAAAAATTTTGCATGTTCTCCCTGTGCTGTGTGGTGTATATAGGTGTATGTGTGTGTGTATATATATATATAAGAGGCAGGGGATTCTAGAATCCACCCTTCAATATCTTGTATCACAAATCATCCTAATTTTGGTCCGAAGTGAAGTCAATCCCAAAGAAATTCCAGGCACTGATGTCAGGTTTTGTAGGCGGAGACGGAAGCAAGTGCAGGTAGGCAGATATAATAACAATCCAAAGTGGTAAGGCAAAATCCATGGTCGATAAACAGGCAGGGGTCGGGCAATCAGGCAAACAGACAAAACTAGGCAATGCAGAGAATCGAGATTGAGAACAAAAACAATGGTCAAAAGACACTTTGGCAAAACACAAGAATAAGGCTTGGATAATGGCAGAGAACAAGTCAACTGAACGTTTACTTCGCAAAGTCTGAGAGTTCACAAAGTCCTTAAATACTGCGATAGAGCTGTGTGTGAGATTGGTTGCAGGTGTGTGTGTTTAGTACTCCGGTGAAGGCGAGCGTGTGCGTGTATGGGAAGTGTAGTCCTCAGCGGCCATGTTTGTAGTTAGTGGTGCCTCCTGGGAAATGGAGTTGCTGGTTGGATGTGATATGACAGAGCACCCCCCGAAGGGCTCACTCTGGGAGCAGAGTGCTTTCTGGGTCTGCCTCAGGGTCGGGGCCCTGAACGTTCAGGGTGTAGTGCATGAAAGTCTCTACATAGCTGTGGGTCCAAGATGTCTTGTGCAGGCACCCAGCACTGTTCCTCTGGCCCATATCCCTCCCATTCCATCAAGTACTCAAGCTTACCCCTCCTGCACCACGAGTTTAGGTTGGTCTTTATGTGCTAGGCAGGTTGATCATCAATTTCTAGTGGAACAGGAGGGGCGTTGAGGGGCACAGCCATGGCTAGAGGTCCAGGGATGACAGGCTTGAGTCGTGAAATGTGGAACAATGGTGCTATGTGGCTGTGACGAGGTAACGCCAATCTGTAGGTGACCTCATTAATTTGCTTGATGACCCTGAAAGGTCCGGTGTACCTTGGGGTGAGTTTTTTGCAAGTATGTGGTTGTTTCAGGTCCCTTCTGGAAAGCCAGACTCTATCACCTGGCTGGTACTGCGGGTGCTCACTGTGATGACCATAGTGGTGACTCTTGGGAAATGGGGTTTCTGGTTGACTGTCATATGACAACTGAAAGTTAAGATTCAACCTTAACGCTTGGGAGTCAATTCCATACACCGAAAAACATTCGCCTCATGCAAACACTGCAAGCAATATTCATTTAGCATTGGAGTGTTTCAGTTAGCAAGACAGCCCATGGATGTTCATTTTGCCTTTATTTTGAATTTGTCAGATGTAATTTGAAAATTAACAAATCAAAGCTTGAAATTCAGATACATACACTTACCGTCCACTTTATAAGAAACATCTGTACACCAGCCCATCTGGTACCAACAACCATGCCATGATTGACAGTCACAGAGATCACACTTTTTCTCTATTCTGATGTTAGCTGAAGCTCTTGACCTGTATCTGCATGATTACTTGCATTGCGTAGCTGACAAATGATTGGCTGATTAGATTGTTGCATGAATGTGCAGGTGTACAGGTGTTCCTATTAAAGTGGATGGTATATAGTCCCCTCCAAAAGTATTGAAATATTGGAACAGAAGGCCAATTCTTTTGTTTTTGCTATACACTGAAGACATTTGGGATATTGGGTAAGGATAAAACAACATGAAGACCAGAGAGCTGTCTATGGGAAGAAAGCAACCCATTTTGAAACTGAGAAGAGAGAGAAAATCGGGCAAGCATTGGGTATAGCCAATACAACAATTTGGAATGTCCTGAAAAAAAAAGAAACCACTGGTGTACTAACAACCAAACATTGAAAAGGTTGGAAAAGGAAAACAACAGCAATTGATAACAGAAACATTGTGAAAGCTGTAAAGACAAACCCAAAAACAGCAGTCAGTGCATCATCAACATTCTTCATAGTGCAGGGGTGAAGATATCACAATCCATCATTCGAAGAAGCAAATATAGAGGCCATACCACAAGATGCAAAACACTCATTAGCAGTAAGAATCAGAAGGCCAGATTGGAATTTGCAAAGAAATACAGAGATGAGCCACAAAAGTTTAACCAAGATAAAGCTCTACCAAAGTGATGAAAAGGCCAAAGTGTGGAGAAAGAAAGGATCTGCTTATGATCCAAAACATAGAAGCTCATCTGTCAAGCATGGTGGAGGTAGTGTCATAGCTTGGACTTGCATGACTGCTTCTGGAATGGTGTCACTAATCTTTATTGATGATGTAACTCACAATGGTAGCAGCAGAATGAATTCAGAAGTCTACAGAAACATTTTGTCTGCCAATGTCCATAGAAATGCATCCAATCTTATTAGGAGGAACTTCATCATACAGCAAGACAATGACCCAAAAAGCACAGCCAACACAACAAAGGACTTCATCGGAAGGTTTTAGACTGACCAAGTCAGTCACTAGATCTTAACCAAGTTGAGCATGCATTTCACCTTTCTGAAGAAGAGACAGAAGGGAGAAACCCCAAAAACAAACAACAACTGATGGAAACTGCAGTACAAGCCTGGAAAAACATCACAAAAGAAGAATGCACCAGTTCGTTGATGTCAGTGGGTCAATGACTTTGATCCAGTTATTGCAAGCAAGGGATAAGTAACCAAGTATTAAAAGTTATTTACTTTAAATTATCTTAAGACTATTTGTTCCTATACTTTTACTCCCATGAAAAGAAGGTGGTGTGCCACCAAACATGCAATATTCTACATTGTTTAACACATCTAGATGTAAATATCAGGACATGAAAACTGGAATTCTGGTATATCGTCTCATATAGATCTTTTGATCTCAGACCCAAATGTCTTCAGTGTATAACAAAAACAAAAGAATTGGCCTTGCTGTTCCAATAGTTTCAGAGGGGACTGTAATATATCAAAGTTTTCGCTAGGGATTATTGGTTCCAGTCATGGTGTCCAGGAACAATGAGTATAATTTCAGTCATATGTTAATTACTACTGCTGTTTTTGGGCTGTACAAGATGAAGTAAAATTAACATTTAATTTACAATTTTTTCGCATACAGTCACTATTTAAATAAACATAAATAAAGTAGTCAGCAGGCCTATGAACACAACAACCAGTTGAAAACATGAAGACTTTCCACTAACGAAAAATATTACTTTATAACATGGCTGCTAATAACATTTTACTTACCCTTTTTTTTTTTACCTAGTCAGCATTGATGTTCCTAAGCTTGACTAAATTCTCCGGTGTTAGTTAACCCAGTGTGTGAAGTTTTACTCACAGGTCCAGCACATATTTGTATTATCACTTTTGTTCTGTGAATGTCCCTCCACTCAATTTTCATGGACAACATCTAAGATGCCCAAAGTCCTTTGCCCATATTGTAATTCAAATGGGGAAAACTCCTTCCCCTTGCTTGCAGGACATCACTTTCTGCAAATAATAGGGGCTTGAGCCACATATCCCAGTTACTTGAGTCTTGTCCTGTACCAAGATACAAATCTTATTTTTAAGGAAATATTTTTTGCTTGATTAAATCGTTAATCTCGAGTAATTCATGAAGTTCACAAAGTATGTGGGGCATGAAAGTAGTGCCCTGGTCAGTGATTATCTTTTTTGGGATTCTGAGCACTGCTTCCACATACAATACACTAGAACTGACACAAAGTGATGCCCAAATGCCATTTGTTCTAATGACCAACAAGGTTCATGGCAAATCTTTCAAAGGGGAACTTGATTACTGCAGTGGCACTTTGAGGTGGCTGGAGGATTCACTAACTGATAGTCGCTGCATGTGACACATCACCTACATACTTCAGCACAAATGCCCGGCCAATAGAAATGGGCCATGAGATAGTTTAGTGTTTTGTCCTGCTCTAAATGCCCCAACATGGGATCACGATGAGCCATATGAAACAGCATTTCCCTGTGGCTCCTCAGGGCCAACAATTGGGTCATTTCTTCCTCAATTTGAATGCCTTGCATCACTTGATATAACCCATCCTTGGTCATTGTGGGCCCAACCCACTGGACAAATCCGGGGCAGTCGGGGGTTCATTCTCGTCCCAGGAGGGTTAGGGTATAGTGCCATTTTGCATATTTCACGCCGTGTGGACTGTGCTAGTCTGATATCATGTGTTGACTAAAGTGGCAGGGAGTCTCCAAAGCCATGTGTCTTGCTGTTAGAAGCAAGGTCTCCATCAACTCCTTAGTGGGGAAGCCAAGTCTGCAATCTAGGGGTAGTTTCTCCAGCACTACCTGGAAAATCACCATAGAGTTGCCATGCACAGTAAATGTTAGATAGATGTGTAGTGATATCATAAGAATTTGTTATATCGTCATTAACACATTTGCACTCAACACTGGGCCCAGAGTCTCTGCACATGGCTTCAGCTCCAAAATCAGTGATTTTATCTGAGCCAAACACATTGGGTACTGATTGTCATCCTCCAGCTCTAGGAGGTTCTACGAGATTTGAGACTCACTCCAATCCCATTAGCACTGCTGCAGCCAAATGGGAGACTCAATGGATGTTAGCTCCAAGTGTAAACCGGATTGAGCCACAATCAGACAGTAAACAACAGAAGAAGGCAGAAGTGAACTGAAGGGGGAAAATGGAGTCTGCCAGCTTTGGAGGACAAATAAAACAGTAGCTCTAACTGAAGTTACAAGCTGTTGGGTATGGGTGTGAAGAGTGCAAGTTACTGTACTTACAGACAGGTGTAAGTGTGCCACTCTCAATTTTAAAATGACTGCTACACCCTTACTTTAGTTCAACTGGTGGAGTATTTTTCTACTCGAAGGAGAGCAAAGAGAAACTACAGAAACTGCAGAAGCGCAATAAGAAAAAAGGAGAGGACTGTATGCTAAGTGTATGCTATAGGAAAGGACTGTATGCTAAGTGTATGCTATACTGTATGCTAACTGTATGCTATACTGTATGCTAAGTGAACCTGATACAAGAGCAATTCAAGTAGCGCACTGCCTTAAAATCAGAGATGCACAATTTCATATACTTTATAATTCTAAAACATTATTGGTTATAGAGAAAAGTAAGCTCTACATCATACTGGTAGATGATCACATCAGTCTAACAAAAGACAGTGTGCAACCTTAAAATTGGCTCAAATTGACTTCTTTGACAGTAAAAGTATGTGTTAAGTATAACCAGGAGTCAGAACAAAAATCTAATGTAAATGCATAAATTTACACATTTACTTTTATCATTTTTATTTACTGCAGAACCTGAAATTGCCATTTATTCAGGAATTAAAAATGATAAGCACTTCTTCAAACTGTGTGAGAGCTACCAGAGTTATCAGCAACAACTTTCTCTCTCACTCTCTCTCTCTCTCTCTCTCTCACACACACACACACACACACACACACACACACACCCACAGCACTTTACATTACATTTAAATCAAAATCTGTCACCAAAACTATAACTGTTAAGCTTTTCAGCTTCCTTTTTCAAACTTCATGATTCTAACCAAAGGAAGTGACTTCATGGCAACTTCCTGTACATTAACGTTCTGCTTCACAAAAACAGTTCCAACATTGAGTAAGATTTATTATTATATACAATGTTTCTGTAAACCTTGAGACTGCATTTGTCTCATGTCATTGTTTTCCCCATTCTCTGTTTATGGCTCATTTTCATGAGTTTCCTTTCCTGAGATGCATCATAGTATTATTTACAATCTTTACAAAATCTGTACCTGAATTTAATAGATGTATGATATAAAATAAAATTCCTTAATTTATCTAATTTATCTAATTTGAAATTACTGATATTCTAAATATTAACTGTTGGATTTGTTTCATACATGTTATATGCTAGAAAAAAATGTACACAAAAGAAAAAAAAATTATTTGAGCATACGCTTTCCATCTCTTTTGTGAAGTTAAATAATAGTAAATAATATAAAAGGAAAAGTGATGCCATTTTGAATAGACTGAAAATCTGAATGATTATATTAAATTAGATTAAACTTTATAGACATTGAGCAGAGTACAAGTACAAATCCAAACAAAATGCAGTTAGCATTAACCAGGTAGGGTGGCAATAAAGTGCAAGTGAAGTGCAAATGGAATATAAGGCATGACAAAACAAAACAGTACAGAATAGTGCAGTGAACAAAGGTGCAAGAAGTGCAGAAGTAGGGATGTGCATGCGCAAACTATCCAATGTGTTGATCCATGTGCAAACTGCAGTGTTGGGGTTGGAGGATGGGGGATTATCAGCGTTGTGAGCAGTTCAGTATGTTGATTGTTGTGGGGAAGAAGCTGTTCCTTAGCCTGCTGGTATGGCAGCGGAGGCTTCTGTAGCGCGTCCTGGATGGGAGAAAAGTGAGCAGTCTATGGCTGGGGTGAGAGATGTCCTTGATGCTTTTCACCCTCGGTAGATGATGTCTATAATAGATGTTTGAGATGGAGGGTAGCTGGGCACCAGTGATGTATTTGGTGGTTTTCAACACCCGCTTGAGGGCCTTCTGGTTCAAGGCTGAGCAGCTGCCTTACCACACTGAGATGCAGTTTGTCAGTATGCTCTCTATGGTACAGCAGTAGAAGCTCACTAGTATCTGAGATGATAGGTGAGCTTTCCTCAGTCTCCTCAGGAAGCAAAGACAGTGACACTCCTTCTGAATCAGGGTTGAGGTGTTAGTGGCCCAGGTGAGGTCCTCGGAGATGTGGACCACCGGGAATTTAAAGCCGGCCACCCACTCTACCTCAGCCCCATTGATGTAGATGGGTGTGTGTGGCTCCTCTTGGTCTGCTGGTAGTCCACTATGAGTTACTTGGTCTACTGGACTTCTGTAGGCAGTCTCATCATTGTCTCTGATCAGGCCTACAATTGTGGTGTCATCTGCAAACTTGATTATGGAGTTCAAGACATGAACAGGTACACCGTAGTAGATGAACACAGAGTAGAGGAGACTGCTAAGCACACAGCCATGTGGGATGCCGGAGTGTGGAGGACATTTGGTTATCAAACCTAACAGACTGTGGTTTGTTAGTCAGGAAGTCCAGGGTCCAATTACAGAGGGAGGTGCTGATGCCAAGGTCGGTAAGCTTGGAGATCAGCTTGGAAAGTTTATGAGTATTAAATTGTGATGTGAATTGACTTGCTGTTCCATGTAAATGTCTGCATGTTTTCCTACCCATATCATCATCAGTGCAAAATGAATCAGTCTTTAAACAGTATGGAAACACCAAAAGTATGGAAAAATTTATATATAGAAATACATAGTTTTGCTGGTATTAGAAAAATAGTGTGTGTGTGTATAAAAATACATATAGCCTGTACACATCACACTCGATATCTGCTTCTAAAATACTGCAGCAGAACAAAGCCATTGCATGCATAACATGGGTCATCAAATAACAATTACTATTGACAGAAAACCAACAGCACCACTAAATAACAAGTCAACACGTGCAAGTCATCATTTGGCAGTATAATTTTTCATGTTACTAAAGAAAGCACACATAATATTTTAGAGTAGACTACATATGAATCACTGCTAGTTACTGTCACATGATCCTCCACATACAGTACTTTTGAAGGCAGAAACATGGGAATATCTCCACTATTTAGTTGAATGTACAATTAATAGCACTGCAAAAAACAACAACACAACAATAATAACAACAATAATAACAACAACAACAACAAATGAGAAAGAGATCATTGCCCTTTAATTGAAAACCATAAAGTATGCCAGCCAGTAAATTCATTTTACCAGTTCCCACTATGCAAACAGATTATGTAAATACAACACTGCTGATTGGTTTCTGATCACAAGTTTAGTTCCAACTCTGTTTACTTCTTTTTTGTGCTTCCACTGGAAAGGTAGCCAGTGCAAAACTGCAGTCATAATGACAAGATTTATTCTACTCACAGGTAGATGATATTTAACTTGTTATTCATTCATTAAACATTTGGCTGTTGACATGTTATCTGACATTTGTATGTTGTGTGTTTGAACACTGCACTTTTTATTTATTTTATCTTTCAGGTATTTGCCTGTTATTGATTCATCTTGGTGAGTTTTTTCATGCATTATTTCTGAAATCATTTCCTTTGTTTTTACTTATCCAATCAATATACTGAATCATTTTGTTTAAAATTAGGTTCAGCCTATCAGCTTATATGCTACTTCACCAACTGGGCCCAGTACAGACCTGATCCTGTGAAGTATGTGCCTACCAATATTGATCCCTTCCTGTGCACACATCTGATCTACGCGTTCTCCATCATTAACTCTGCAAATCAACTGGCCACCTACGAGTGGAACGATGAGACTCTCTACCAGTCATTCAATAGTCTGAAGCAAAGGTGAGGTTTGCTTCTATTGGATAGATGATATTATAGTTTGGGTTAAAAACTGATTTGCTAATCCGAGATACTAATTCATTTAACAGTAATCCAAGCTTGAAGACACTTTTGGCTGTTGGAGGATGGAATTTTGGTACAAAGCAGTATGTATTGTTTTTTGGTTCTGCTGTAAAATTGTTGAATCTCTGCAAAAGTAAAAAGAACTGAACTGCATTCTCTGTGTCCAGATTCTCTATCATGGTGTCCACACAAGCAAACAGAAATACATTCATCCAGTCCTCCATCAGCTTTCTCAGAAAGTATGGATTTGATGGCCTGGATCTAGATTGGGAGTATCCTGGAGCCCGCGGCAGTCCTCCAGAGGACAAGCAAAGATTCACTCTGCTCTGTCAGGCCAGTACATCACATCTTTATTCTGTATATTGCCATCAAGCACTACAGTGTTATGCAGGTCGCTAAAAGATTAAAGGTGTTCAGAATGATGTGAAATAGGGTAAAGAAAAATAAGGCAAGAAGGAAGGGCATCTCCTATAAATTTTTATCAGTCAAAATTTTAAGAAAGGTGTATGTTCAAAGGATTATCTGGGATTATATTTTATTTGAAAAAAACAAAATAAAAATAAAAATAAATCCTATAAATAATCATGACTGTGCTTCAACTTGCCTCAGCTTCAGGGAATGTTGAACCTAATTTTAATCTGACTCATCTTGATGAAACTAACTTGATGAAGTTGATACAATAAGAAGAATAATAAGAATTAATAATAATATTTAAATATTTTAAGTAAAAACAAAAAATAAGTAAAAACAGCAACCCAAAAGAATATGCACTAAACAGTTATTCTGTCTTTTGAGTTCTCTTATAATTTCAAAATATTTCTTGGATTTATTTGATAATGCAAAATAAGTGTAATATAGGGCCAACTTCATCCAGTATAAACTTTTTAAGGTACAAGAACAATCCCATAGAACAGGGGTTCCCAAACTAGAGGTCACTTGATTTACAAATGGGGGTCCCAATTGAATCTCTTTTGTTTCATTCATTCATTTTTTAAATTTATTTATTTATTTATTTTTTACAAATTAATATTAGAAATATTGATGAGAGATTTTGTGTACTGTTGGGGTTTCAGAAAATGTTTAATGCACATCTGGGGGTCATTTGCCAAAAGGTTTGTGAACCCCTGGGATAGAAGATCCATTTTTGTTGGTGTCACAAAGGACTAATTATTTCCTGCTACAATTAAATATTTTGGGAAATGATTCTTGGGCAATTGCAGCACCTAGTATATGGTCATACGACAATTGTGTACAATTGGCCAGATTACAACTTACCCACTGAGTGTTTTTACCTTTTTCTTTCATAGTGGTACAGTTTTAATAAATGTGTGTTTTTGCCCCATAGGAGCTTAGACAGGCCTATGAGGCTGAAAGCAGTGCGACAGGACGTCCCCGGCTTATGGTCACAGCTGCAGTAGCAGCTGGGAAATCAACTATAAATGGAGCATATGAAATTCCTCAGATTGCCCAGTAAGTTTTATTGGATAACATGAAATAAATCGAGAGAACCATGTAACAATTTTGATGGAATTTCAGAGGATTTCAGTACCTGCAAAAATATCAAGAGAAAATATCTTAAATATAGTTGAACTGATCTAATATTTTTCATTATGAGAAAGAAAAAGCAATATTATTAATCATGTTTCTACTCATTTATACTCATTTTAAGATTGAAATTAGTAAACATGCCAAGAAATATGTTTAATAAATTGTTTGATCATAATCTCATAATGCTATACTAAATATTAAATAAATATTCAGAATATTCAATTGTTAAAGAAATATAATTTCACTTCATATTTTTGCAGTGCTGCAAATTGCTTTATCACGTATTTACATCTGTTTAAATGTTCTAATTGGGATACATTTACAGTGTCATTGAACTGGTTACTTTATTAATATGCAGGTACCTGGACTTCATTAGCGTGATGACCTATGACTTTCATGCGTCTTGGGAAAGTTTCACTGGCCATAACAGTCCTCTGTATCAATGGTCTCAGGAAACAGGAAATCAAATTTACCTTAATACTGTAAGACAAACTTTCTATAACTTCACTTATACCTGAACTTGGCAATCAGAGATCTGCACAACAACATTTTGTTTCTGATTTTGCAGAATTATTCGATGACATACTGGAAGAATCAGGGTGCTCCAGTGGGGAAGCTGAGGATGGGTTTTGCTACATATGGCAAAACGTTCCAACTTTCGTCTACAGCGAGTGGCCTGGGAGCTCCAACAAGTGGCCCTGGTTCTGCTGGCAACTACACCAGAGAGGTCGGTGTCTGGTCTTATTATGAGGTTTGTACACCACTTGGGTGAGCCACACAAACCTCACTGTATTGTTTTATTAAGACTTACATATTTTTTTTTTTTTTACAATTGCTAACAAGTGTTTACCCATACTTTAGATACTTTTTCTAAACTCTTAACACAGCAACACACCTACATACATCACGCAATTTGCCAAATAGTTAATTTTCTGCTCAAAACCACATTTTGTTCATTAAATACCAACTCTACGTTTCAAAATGCAAAAAGCCTTTCTGTACACACACTAACTCTATCAAAACACAGCAAACCTGACTCAATATCTAATTATTCTCTCAAAACGCTAGCACGTTTTCTATCCAACAGGACCATATAGTCAATCCTACTGTAGCACAACAACTATCAAAATACTAACAGTTGACGGCATTATATAAACTGCATTACTTGTCAGTTCAGTTCTACCTGAATACAGTAGACAATATGAAATCCATTGCTTTTTATCATTCAGTTTCCTTTTACTGTAAACCACTCTTCATTTTTGGTTGAGTGTCGAATGTGTGCATTCTTGGCCACATACTATCTAAAAGTGACTTTATTGCTTTGCAGAAATACACAGAAGGTAAACCAGACTTCAATGGGCTGCAACCCATGTCCTGATATTTCCTTCTGCCTGTTCCCTTTCTGCGTCTGGCACTAGTTATTAGTGGAGGTCATCTAAAAACAAAAGAAAGCGCCCAGTGTTGTAGGGATCAATCTGGAATTTCTGCCGGACCAAACCAGTATTGATAGAAGAAGCCCCTGTGAAATGCATTACATACCTGTTGGTTTGTTGAAAATTCCAGATAATGGAAGCCACAGTTGGCCGTCTGAGATTAGGCTGGACTCTTTCACTAGCCTCTTTCACCAACCTCTCTCAGTGGTAGACCATGGTTTATCACATGGTCTATGATGGTGGCTCATATTTCATCAGTGACAACAGCTCTTACTCTCCTCTGAACACCACCACACATTCTTACTGCTCTCCCCCTACCTCTCCTGCTCCCTGGTCTAACTACTCCTTTTCCTGGTCCCTAGTCCAACTATTCCTCTTCTTTATCCAGACATTATTATTTCCCTCTCTGCTCCTCTGTGTTGTTATGTATTCACATTGAACAAAACCAATCCAAAGAATCCCCTTTTTACTGTGTATGTA
>JANDJT010000050.1:14597304-14609594 GCA_024331685.1 Stegophilus panzeri
TGTGTGTGTGTGTGTGTGTGTGTGTGTGTGTGTGTGTGTGTGTGTGTGTGTGTGTGTGTGAGAGAGAGAGAGAGAGATCTTAAATGGAATTAAGTGGTTTGGGGTCAATTACATAATTATCACAGTCTTTTTTACTGACTATGTAGAAATACAGTTTATTCAATTCTGAAGTAATTTTAGCCATCTTTCACCTCTAATCACATTTACATTTTGCAGCAAAGCCAGAAATTCAGTCCCAAATATGGCAACTGCAACAGAATAATCCCATAACAAACACTAGAGTAAATTATTTGTGTTCTCACCTGACAAATTTTTTTTGTAAATAAAAGTCATACACACTGTAACTTTAAAGAATGAGAACGATAATGTTTGCAATGAATTTCTACTGGCTGGACTCACGTGATCCCAGTTGGAGTAACTACAGTGTCTGGGAACATCTCCATCAGAACATCAGTCACGGCTTCCTACATCAGAAGAAACAGAAAAGAATTACATGAAGCAAGCGGACAGGACAAAATGGTGAAGTAAGGTGAGGAGTGGAGACCGAGAGGACAGCAAACCTCTTGAAAGTGACCAAGAAATAAAAGTGACAAAAAGAACAAAACTAAAACCTGTGTGGTTGGAAATGGTGCGCAAGCCACAATGGATTGTTCAAGACAAACCAGAGAAAAGGAAAAAAAAAAGAATCACTCAAAAGTTAATAAGGAGAAAATTATAGTTAAGATCCTGCAAGTACAAGAAAACACACAGCAGAGTGTGAGGAAAGACATCAAACAAATGACTGAGTTACAGTAGCTGGTTTTATTGTGGTAGTTTGTTTCTGAAGAGGTGAACACTCAGGGGTCAGATAGAAGGACATGTTTGTTGTGCTTTCATTGAGCTGCTGGGAGTAACACAATATACATTTAACCAACAAACAACTCTATATTTTACTGTAAAAACCACACAGAATGAAATAGTGTGTAAATATTAAACAAGTTGCAGCCTATAATTTTAGCTGATGCCAGTGTGTGTGGGGTTGTGAGTGAGAGAGAGTGTGTGCATGTTTACCCACACATTTAATAGGATTACGGACCCATTGTGCCCTGCTTGCCACTGGTGTCTGGCTACAGCTTCTCTCAGTCTCCGCTGACTTTGACTGTGGACTCAGCCTGTTTTCAATCTGCAGGCCATACAGCCACTCGGATTATAATTCTCACTCACAAACAAAACAAACTTATAACAATCACAAAAATGTAGAATTTATAACAGAAAAAAAAATTATGTGCAACATACATTATAATGGCAGAAGAATTCATGTCATGGAGGATAAATTAATGTTAAAGTGATGTACAGTTGCCCAATATTCATCATTCTATCTTTACTCCAAAGAACCTGAGCAAACGGCTAAAATTAATCTAGACTCAATATTTTAGTGTTTAGTGGACACTTCTCATTTTTGAAAATATGCTTTGTCCACCACAGCAAGACAATGAAACATACATACCACACTTGCCACATACCATACTTGCAAAATAGCATGTTCACAACTTTCTCCATCACACACACACACACACACACACACACACACACACACTCCCCTCCTCCACGAGCTGTGTGATGCTGAAGGACAGGGAGCTGCTCTGGAGGCTGTCCAATGACTCCTCTAGAGTCTTGTCCTGTAATTCATATACTAGTTCAGTAACAACTACAATTAAATTGGCAAATGCTATGCTCTGCATCCATACAACAAACTCCACCATTAACGCAAGACAACATAATTTAACTACACTAAAACACAACCAATTTAACCCAAAGAGCAAACATAAAACCTAACATTTTGGTGCAAAATGAGCTTAGAGCCTAAACATCATTTTAATCTAGTTAATTTTCGTTTGATCTAATGGTATATGAGAGAAGACAACATAGAATGGTGCGGGAATGCTTTATCTTCGCTGCACAAAAAACACCTCCACAAAAAAAAAAAAAAAAAAAAAAAGGAAAAAGTGCAAATATGATGTGCTGGCTACATTTTTAAAATTGATGAATAACAGCCAAGATCTAAAAATCTTTTTATTGAGATAATACCAGAAACTTATATGCAGTTAACTGATACTGACGAATGTTTAATCAGAAACAGCCATAGTTGTGTGTGCGCGCTCAGGAACTGGTCAAAATCCACATTTTGAATCTCTCAATATTTTAATAAAAGTACATTTAAAGCACTTTCATCTGTGCTGAACTTTAAATGTAGACCACTGTAGAGTTTTGCTCACTGTGATCCGGATTATTGCTGCGGGTGCGCGTGCAACACACAGATATCTTCTGCATGTGTGCATCAATGCCAATATCTTCCAACAAGGTCACATACTGAGGTATGACACAGAGTCAATATCATGAGGAACAGGACTCCTTTTAAAGCTGCCCAAAAAAGTGCTCAGAAATGGCTCTCACTCCCACACCCTCTGGAAGGGTGACATTAGCCTTGTAGAATCTGGAGAAAGTGCATATAGTGATACCAAGGAAGCAACAGCACAGACTTCCTGGAGCAGCACACCTCTAAATAAGGCCCAGAGGAGGAGACGTTAGAATAGCATGTCATAGTTGAGGCTGAGCGACCAGCTGGTCTATAAACCTATGTGATGACATCCACCACCCAGTGGGCCAGCTTCTGATTAGACAAGGGAGGCATCCACATTTTACTTCCACAGCAAATGAACCATTGTTCTGAGGATCAGATTGCTGCTGTCCGGTCCAAATATTAAAATTTGTAAATGTCCAGTTATATAAATGTCCTTGCTTATAAAAGGTCTGGATAAGCAACTAACCTGACTGAATCATTTGGGAATGGTATCAAGTTACCTTTTTCATACCTAACCATTAATAATTAGTTTATAGCTAAAACAATTTGAAGTGGTTTGTTTTGTAGCGGGGTTTCACATTACCACATGTGACAAAAGCCATGGACTCATGAGACACATCTATTTTGAATTTGATGTAGAGAGTAAACTAGAGCTGCAACAACTAATCGATAAAATCGATAATAATCGATTATGAAAATCGTTGTCAACGAATCTGATTATGGATTAGTTGGTCTGTGCACAGCACGGGGTGCGTTTACTCATTACGTTACTTCTGTTCCGAAAACACGCACTGGAGAGTAAATACTAAAGTTGTGTCCCAAATGATGTACTATACACTTACACTATGCACTCTAGTGTATGGATTTTAGAAGGGTCTCAAATGGAACACTAGCGGTTGTTTTACTAACCGGAAGTATAAGCTGTTTCCCAGTCGATGGCACATGACGTCAAATGCACGTAATGCGATGCCACTAGCTTTAGCGGGATACCCAGAGTCAACGAAAATGAAATTCTTCAGTTTACCATTCACGTCAGCGTTACCTTTTATGCCCAACATGAGCTCAGTCACCAACCGATGGAGGGGTAATCGTCAAGTGACAGCAGAAAAACGTGTGCTCTAAGTCAGGAGGGCATTTTATATTAAATGCCACGAAGAAGATTGTAACCGGCAAACTTTACAAAGTGGAGATTGTGTAGCACGGAAGCACGACAGTGATGCACGAGCACAAACTTGTTTATATCCAAAAAGCTCCACTGTGTGCAAGGTGCGAGTTGCTTAAAAGGTTTGGTTTAATTTAAGTGTGATCAGGGGTGTAGAATCCCTTGGAAAAAAAAGTAAATACACTTTTAATACAACAAAAAATAAAATAAATTTTATTTACCCCCCCGACTTTTTCACTGGCCATGGCCAATTTGTATATCTTTGATTTCTATACATATACAGGTCTATAAGACTTTACATGACCTGACATTGCCATGACAACTGGTCACTCACGTCACGTGTCATGCCTATGCTCACACCTGCGCTGAGTGCTCAGAAGTCGCGATGAGCTCAAAGTGGCAAAAAACCAAAAGAACTGAGGAGTGAATGGTATGTGGTATTCGTGTTGCACAGTGATGAATAATTTGCTACATATTTCCTTTTAAAAGCTGCCTATTTCCACTGATGAATAATTAGCGAGATTTTATGGTAATATTAGCCTACCCACAGTCCCGCACAAACGTGCATTTATTTTCAAACTCTTTTGTAATGTCTTATTTTTATTACAGATGTGTTATCGGAGTCCTTCACATTAGAATCAGATGGTGAATTGTTAATGTTGAATCCGGATTTGCATGGATTACATATGTCTGGATCAAGCAGCATTACATGTTACATAATGGTTTCTTTACTGTTGATATAACAGGTTATTGTACTTATAAGGTCTCCTTACAGTCACATGTTTGTTAGTTTAGTTCAATTACAGTCTCTTTGCAACAGTGTGGTTTGAATGACTTGTTTCTTTTTTTAAAAAAAGAAAAAAAAAAAGAAAACACAGAATAGCCTTGACATTCTCCATTCTATCCCCCCCCCCACCACATACACATCTGAAACGATGGTGATCCATTACATTTAGACTCAGTGATAACAGTGGGAGCGCAATTAAGATCAGTAATGTCTAATTAAAATGCGATGATCAAAGTAAACATAAGTAAAAAAAAAAAAATAGATATGCTTAAAGGCACTTAGTAACAGAAACCACAAGGTGCAGTGAAAGTGAGATTTTATTATTAATTTAGGACTGTAGTTTAATTATCAGTACTTTTTTGTGCCTCCGTTAAAAAAAAAAAAACGCATTTTATATTATATGCGTACAGTTGTGTTAATGTAAAGTTTTGTGTATTTTATTTTAAATAAATAAATAAACAAATAAACAAATAAATAAATAAATAAACAAACAAAGGGTATTGAAATTTTGGGGGTTTTCTCCATCCGATTAGTCAATTAATTAATTTTGTGCACTGGGGGGGAAACAATCATGGGAAGGGCATACAACTATGAGCTAGTCATGGGTCATGGGCATAAAGGGAGGGCCACACCTGGTAATGGGTTGATTTGGCACTGGCAAAGAGGTCAAACTCTTGCCAAACCTCTCCCATCTCTGGGTTTAAATGCCACTCCCCTGAACATACTGTATATGCCATCTTTATGGTGCATTCCCTGCACAACTGTATAACCCTGGGAGGTGAGCTGCTCTCAGTGAGGCAAGTTATGCATGAGCCCACCTGTGGAGTCTGACCTCATACCATCTTGATATTGGATATAGCTGGTAGTGACAGCATTGTCTGAACGGACCAGCATGGGTCAATGTCTGATAACGGGCAAGAATACCTTCAAGGACAGATGCAAGACCTCAATACCAGCTAGGTGGTATGTTCTGACCTTACACTGGGGGTCCACGTGCTGCCATGTGGATACCCCCCCCCCCACCCCCCACGGTAAACCACTCCAAACTGGACTCTTTCTCTTAAGAATGTCCTCTACCATTGGGAGCCAATGCTTGAGCTCTGATCACTGAGATAAAGACAAATTTTATTGTCCTTAAATTTCAGTTTGGGCAGTGGGCTGATACGCCACTTCTGGAATGCCCACAGCTCCAGCATGCCTAGCAGGATATCACATGAAGCTGCAATCACACAGATGTGAATACCAGCCACAGTAGCCTGGCTGAATCGGTCAAGCATAATAATATACATCACATGTAAGGGTGATAGAGTGGCTAGCACTTTCAGTAAATCTAGCCTCATTCCAATGAATTGTGAGACCTGCTTCAGTGTTTTGGAGCTCATTTTGGACCCACCACTGGCACTGGAGTGCTGCAACGTGGTGGGCAGGGTGGATGACTTGCTCCTTGGTGGGGTCACACAGGAGTCGGTCATCCAAATACTGCAGTATGCTATTGCCAGTGGCTATCGGGAGAAACCTGAATGCTTTTGATTTTGTTGGAAATGTGTGTATGCACATGCACTAGGAGCTATCTAAGTGTTACACACTACCCCTGGCAATTGGGTGTGAAATAATTCTCTCACTCCTAGTAGAACCTTTTAATTATAAGAATACTTGTAATTAAAATATTTATTATTAATTGATAAATATTTGAGAAGTGATTTAAAAAAAAAACAAACAAAAAAAAAAAAACAGAAAGTGAGCAGTGGATTCCTTCTTTTTACTAAGCCATGTTTAGGTGCTGATACTGTACCTGTCTCACAGGGGGAACAAAGCACAGAGGATAAAATGTTTCTTTGCGCCGACAGTTCAGCCTCACCTATATATGTACAAAACGTAGCAGAAAGCACATTAAATCTATGCAAGATCCCCAGCTACAAGCTGGTATGTAAAAGTATGTACCATCCTAAGAAAATACTTAGGTTCTCAAAAGTTGAACAAAATGTAAAAATGTCTGAAAAATGAAATTAACAATATATTTATATACAGTGCATTCAGAAAGTATTTAGAGTTTATTTAGAGAAAGTATTCATTTTATTACAGTACAGGTTTATTCTGATCAAAAAAAGTAAAAGCACCCTACAATGAAAAAAAAGCATAAATAGGTTTTCAGAAAGCATCCTAAATGATTAAAAAAAACCCGAAACATCACATTTACACAAGTCAGACTCTTTGCTATGTCACTTAAAACTGAACTCAGGTGAGGCCCATTTCCACTGATCATCCCAAGTGCCCATGATTTAATACTGTCTGTCGACACATTTCCTTTTTTTTTTTTTTTTTTAAACTTTTATGAAGTCAGGGAGGGAGCATGTCAAAGGACTTAACTGACTTCCACAACAGCCAATAACATTTGAAATAAGCTATTCCACATGTAAACAGATCTAAACAAATCTAAAAACAGACTCAAATGTAGATTAGAAAACCGATTAAACAAGCATGTGAGAGTTTAAAGAGTGCTTTTCAGCTGTATAGTGTTTCTCACTGCCAATTTGCCCATGGCGACTTCCTAGAGGTTACAGGATTCTAACAACACTCCCTGGATGTGTACCAGGCTATGGGTCATTTCTTATCAGCCTGCAGCAGTTTATTCTGCCTCACGTTAAATGGTTCTGTCCCCCACGGAAAGCTTAATACGGTCACACTGCCATTTAACACAAGGCACTAAAATAACACCATCAAAAAGTTAGCTTTTGGGACAACTTACACACAACTTAAAGTGAGAGTGAACTTTACTGGCCGTGTTATCCAGACACATTAGTTGTGTACTAACTGCACAGACCACTATCGCCAGTGCAGCCGTAACGTTTTTTTTTTCGCATTTTTCGCACTTAACATCATGAGTTTGGAAGGGGAAGGGGCACAGACACACATAGTATGGGATGGTTTGGGGTTCAGGGGAATTAATAACCAAAACTACACAAACAATCCATGTTTGATGCTAACTAGCTGTTGCTATAGAGCAATACTTGGTCTGTTTACAGAGTGGGACAAATGTGTTCCATCAAGTATCTGATTGGATTGAAGTATCAAATTGGACTAGAACAGAAAGAGTAATCAAAAATTAAAATAAGAATATCTAAAACATACTGTATGTTTGCCTTTTTAAAGTATATCCTGGTTTATTTGTGTTCACAAGACCGAGACTTTGACAAAAAGCTCATGATGACTTCATGAGATTTCATAAGATTCATTCTACAACTTGAATAGATTTACCTGTGGTAAGTTCAGTTCATTGGACAGTTTGGAAAGACACAAAAAGCCCATACGATATATAAAGCTCACAGCTGATGTCGGAGAAAAAACACAAGCCATGGGGTCAAAGGAACTGTCTATAGACCTCCAAGACAATACTGTGCTGAAGTACAACAAAACATCTGCAGTTTTGAAGGTCCTGCAGAGCTCACTGTCTTTGATCATTTTTAAATGGAAGAAGTTCAGAACCACCAATATTGATGGGTCATAATCTGAGAAAATCATGGAAACATTTATTTTAGTCTGGGAGAAGACCAAGAACCTGAAGATCATTCTAATGGGACTCCAGTGGATAACCCTCAGGGTGGTGGTAGCATCACGCAGTATCAAGTCCTGAACTTTCAATACATCCAGTTTTTCCCCTGGGTGAATCACGTTACACATATTGCTAATCAAGAGTGTGCCGGGACGCAAACCACACACATTATATAACATGATAAAATCATTGCTGACGTAAATCCATTTGGTTTCCTTTTACAACCACAGCTTGTCGAAAAGACGGTGGCAAATAGTGAAGTGTGGAGATATTTTGCCTACCTTGCAGATGACCAGGGTAATCCAAAAGACCACCTCAATTTAGCAAAACATATTGCTGACAAGCATGCTGACCTTAATTTCATCTTAACCAACTTCATCTTAACTAGAATACTGTAGAGTGACTCATTATTTTTATGAGTTATAACAGGTTACAAAACACAAATTATTGCTCTTAGATAAATATCTAATTTTCCACGTGAATTTAAACAAGCGTTTTGACACCAAGAGTTTTGGTGTAAGTAAATGCATGAGTTTAATTAAGCAATATGTCTCATTTAATTTTATTAACCTCCCCTAAAACAACAAAAATCCACTTCAGAAGGAGTGCAGTCAAGCTTTACTAAAGATAATCAAAGTATCAAGCCATTAAAGGATAGATAGATATTTCTGTGGACTATACTATAATTGTTATATACATTATATATATATATATATATATATATATATAAATAATATCTTATAATTATTCTGTTATTCAAAACTAGTATGGACAAAAAATTTAATAATTGCTTACGCAGAATCATTTCTGCCATAGTATCTTATTAGTATTGAACGTTGTGATAGTCAAAATTCTGACAACCCTAGAGATTAGGAGACTACTCAATATCGGTAGAAAGATGAAGGCGCAGAGACATTCTCAGGGAAAAGCTACTTAAGAGTGTTGACAACCTGGAGATTCACCTTTCAATTAATCAGTTACCAGAAACACACAGCCAAAAGAAAGCTGTAACTCTCCCTTCAAATATCCAACTCTGTCAAGATCCCCAAGTGCTCCAACCATATACACACACAGCCATATAATATATATTGCTTTAATAAACCTATGTAGCTCATTTAAAATCTACTAACTAGGAAACAAGCTAGTAGATTTTAAGTGAGCTACATACTGCTATCAAGAAACTAGCTATCTAATGCTAGATAGCTAGGTCATGCTCTTACTGAGGAGTTATCTCGAATGGACATTTTTAGCTTGCTAACTTTGTTCAGCTAACAAAGGAGTTTATGGCATCTGGCTGAACATTACCTTGGCTTTCAGTGCCATGACATCCTCGATGTTGTAATTGTAAGACATTACACACTGAACATGCCCACAAAAGAAAAGTTGTAAGAATCAAGAGACTTGCATGCCTTCACTTTCCCTGTAGTATAAACTATTTTCGATGAGATATGTATACATGTCTAGCCACTGCATGTTAGACCACTGCTTAGGATCGTTTGACCACAGACCGGACGTCAAACCATACAGTAAATATCTTCGAGTTACGCCATTTGAAAGTTTTAGTTTAGCCGAACAGCACTCATTGTCTTTTGCTGGCAATCCATTATGATAAGTGGATAACATTTTAGTTAATGTCAATCCAATTCATAAACAAAATTCTTGATCGATTCTTCAGTCAGATTATTATCAAGTACTGTCAGGTTGCGAGGCTATTCGGGTCTTTTTGTAGCCTGGATGCGCAAGCATCTCTTTTTGTTAACAAACACCAAAAGGGTATATATCCATGTGTTATTGTTTTAGCTACCACCCCTCAACTAAATTTAATAATTTAACTAATGAATTCCAACTAAGCCAGTCAGTTTGTCAGTGCTGTCAGTTGTTGCTGTCCGTGATACAGAAAATGATCAAATAAAGTACAAAGTATAGTGTGTCTGGGTTGTACAGAAGAATATAAGATTTTACACACCGCACTACGTGTCGCGCCGAGATCAGTATGGGACACACTCTCTGGGCCAAGCTGTTCTGATCCTGCACAAAAAAAACACACAAAAGTAGAATATGAGCAAAGTAAAGTTTTAACACACATTTTTGCAACTCATTACAGTCCGAAACCCCCAGATTTTTCAATAGTCACACCACATTTAGTACTCGAGTACTCTAGCTGTTATCATGTGTGCCAGGTGATGTGTCCCAAATAAACCGACGAAGATGTGTAAAAAGTTGTAACACTGTTATATAATAAAAAATAAATAAATAAAAAAAATTTTTTAAAAAAAGGACTTTAAGGAATAAATTAAATAATGATCCATACCAGACTCCTCTTCTTCTTCTTCTTCCTCCTCCTCACTATCAGAGTATTTCCCATCATCTTTATTGTTGACACTGTGCTGCGAGCGCTGGGTCATCATCCTGTGCAGCTTCCTTTCATACAACGCTCGCGTGCTAGCTATCCACACACACACACACACACACACACACACACACACACACACACTTAATGTCAGGATCCATACATGTAATATCATTCACCACCACACAGTGTAATTTCCAGGCCGTGAATAAACCTTCTTCGATTGTCTACCTCTACATTAGTAACCCAATCTATTTATGGAAAAAACATTAGTTACACTTTATCAAACATTTATTCATTTCCATTTTAGATTTATAATTATTTTGATCTTAAGTATAATTTGCATTATCCTCTAGCCTGATCACTTGTTTTTCACAGTGTCAATGCCAGTCATGGCATTTGATGAACAGGGTCCTATTCGACACTCTTGGCTCAATTGATCCGCTCTTACATTCATGCTGAAATAATTGCCTGACTAATTAATTCGGTGACTTTTTTGTGTTGGTGATTTGTTTTAATGTGCATTTTTATGAGTAGTGAAACATTTTGCTGAAACGGGCCAATTGTCCTTTTCCGTCTCTACAGAGTCCACAGCACATAGGTATTTATTGAGCTTTTCAAACTAACTAATTAGACTCAAGTCTGTTTTGCGGTGGTGTGTAACCAACAACTTGATCAAACCAAAACCAAAAAAATTAAATAAATAAAAATTCAGCACATGAGGAAAGCAAACTAGCAATTAAAACAATAGACTGACATTTAACAGTTGGGTTTGTTAAGCTGGCCACTTATTTACCCAACATGATGGCAAGGTTAAAATGTTTAAAACACACACACACACACACACACACACACACACACACCTGTTTCTGTTTTCTTAAAGTAGAGATACCAAAATATAATTACAGGCAAAAAATTTAATCTTGGTTAAATGCTGCTTTTTAAATAGATTTTGGCTGGTTGTCAGAATTCAGCCACAGTGACATCCATCAGGTTTTCCCAGACCACCATACAGTTATTGTATTATTAATGTGCATGTAAAATCATTCATTAATTACAATTCTATTTCACCTCTACAAATAAAATAATTCTCCAAATTATATTTAGAGGAAAATTTAGGTTAAAAACGTCAGAACATACTGACCTACAATCGGTCCAGCTTTGACTCCATACTGGAGCAGTTTGTGTTTGAACTGATCATCAGTCAGTGAGCTCAGGTCCACCATGTCTGAATCCTCTTCTCTCTCTTCTTCTTCCTGCGTTATCACAAACAAACACACACACACACACACACACACACACACTTACTTCACCAGGATACTCCATTCAAACATTTTACCTGCTTAAATAAGCAAAATAGACTGAAGTAGACATGACAACTACAGTATAACAAAAAGGATTAAAAAAATTTAAACTCGATACTCTTACAGTATGTTTACACGGACAGCAATAATCCGATATTAACCCGATTAAGAAACTACCATGTAAACAGC
The DNA here is from genome assembly GCA_024331685.1 of Stegophilus panzeri. Classification (NCBI taxonomy): domain Eukaryota; kingdom Metazoa; phylum Chordata; class Actinopteri; order Siluriformes; family Trichomycteridae; genus Stegophilus; species Stegophilus panzeri. The sequence goes on from JANDJT010000050.1 coordinate 14,608,988, forward strand.
AATTACTAATGAGCTTAATCTGACTAAAGTCATACTCGAAATAGACACAAATCGAATTCATACATGTGGAGTATTCCTGTTTTAGTCACATTATGGAAGGGCATTACAGACATGTACACACCTTAATCACACTATTAACGTCGTGTGGGAGTTTTCACCGCATTTTACGACAGGACACGTACACACACGGCAGTGCTCAACCGTTTGACGGCAAACAAGAGAGCATGGCTGCGTCCGAAACCGCGTACTTACCTACTATATAGTAGACGAAATGCATGCATCTCAGCTACTATATAGTAGGTAAGTACGCGGTTTCGGCTACAATACAGTAAGTAAGTATGTGGTTTCGGACACAGCCCACGGCTTCAAGCAGTCATCCATTTGCACGTATAACATGACAAATAATTAACTGCACTTGAAGCTTTCAAAATTTTATACGTTACCATAACGAAGACGAACTGTATGTTAATACATGTAATTCCAGACGGAATGTCGGATGGCGTGGTGTGGGCATGTAATGACGTGTGCCGTTAATCCATCTATGTTCTATAACATGTAAAACCTGAACATGAAAGGAATATTCTAAAAGCAACTCATGTAAACACCT
>JANDJT010000050.1:14609694-14620423 GCA_024331685.1 Stegophilus panzeri
CTCATGTAAACACCTTAATCACAATATTGTCTTATTCAGAATAAGGTCAATAATTACATTATTGCTGTCCATGTAAATGTAGTCTTACACAATCTGTTTAAGAAGTCATGTAGTTCTGTAACTAGTCAAGAGATTTGAAATGGGTTTTTGGGTTTTTTCGGACCGGCAATATAGCATTACTGATCATAAACTGTAAATCCGACACCCGAGACGTTTCTGAAGCATGGCCCAGATTCCCAGCCTTGTGCAAGACTCTCTCTGCCACACACACACACCAAGTAATGTACTGATATTACACTCTGTGGCTGGTGGATGTATAACGGACAGCTGCAACAACATTCTGAACTCATGTTTCTGAATCTTAAAAACAAAAATGGAAACCCTCTCTATTTTGGTAGCCAAACTTAATTTGGTCAGCTAATAATGAAATTTCACAGTAGGCAGTTAAGTTTCTGATTATATGTAAATGGAAAATAATAAACAGCATTCTGATTTGCATGAATACACCATGGTGGCAGCGTGTAAACAAACAATTTCAAATAAATAACTACATATTCATAATTATTAACAGTAGTTACTTTATGCTGTGTGTACCCCCTATTTAAAGTCTGTCTGACATCAAATTAAACAGCCAGTCAGGAGAGATTTATTACTCTCAAAGTAACCTTCGAACTTTTCATTACAGCTTCAACAGTAACAGGTGAGGGAAAGTCACCCCGTCCCACAGGCCCATCCCATGGTGCCCATGCCAATCATTTTTCTTCTTGTGTCATCACACCGTAAAGCATGGCATTTAAATAGTACGAAAGTATGCTTTTTTAACTATATACTAGGGATGTCACGATACCAAAAATCTAGTAGTCGGTACCGATACCACCAAAAGTACACGATAATCAATACCAAAGTCGATACCACGGTGTGGTATAAAAATAAAATAAAAAAATTTAATTAAAAAACTCTCCTGGAGGACATCCTCCTCTGCCTGATACTGGCAAAGAGAGAGAGAGAGAGAGGGGTGAGGGGGGTATTTTAGTTATCAAACACTGTCTGACAATGAGTGGAGGTGCACTCCTAAACGAGCACGCACACACACGCACACACGCATGCACACAGACACCTTATACTCTGAATGCAAGCATTAGTTTAAATTCACTGATGTACATAAGTATTCACAGCCTTTGCTCAATACTTTGTTGAAGCACCTTTGGCACCAATTACAGCCTCAAGTCTTTTTGAGTATGATGCTACAAGCTTGGCACACCTATTTTTGTAAGTCAGGCCGGTTTTTTTTTTTGTTTTTGTTTTTTTTTTAAATAATTTGCACCCTCCTGGATTATAGGAACATTTCTCAAATTACATTCTTCAAATACATTAAGTAAGGCTTGCTGGAAAAATGTTTCACAGACAGTTACTACAGTGACAAACTACTGCAGAACGTGAACATGGCTTAGATAGCACTCATTTTAAAATTAGTGCTATCCTACTTCGTGAACTAATTCTTTCTTGTCATTAGCGGCCTGAGGAGTAAAATGCAGAATGAAGCATGTGGGGTTGAAGCAAGCTACTCTGGTGTCATTTCAAAGGTGCGTTGTGTGCTGTTATTGTATTATCACCGGACCCTGGTTCCATATAGTGATAAAAGCAAAATACATATTTAGTCTGTATGTTTTTATAGACAAATGACAGATTTACCTTTTCTCTCAGATGAAAGGAGTAGTGATGCCACCCTTGAATATTACATACATCTCAATCACTTCACACACTATTAACCAAATGTCCTTTTAAAGTGGGGTCCATGAAGCAAAACCAGTGGATCTGCACATTTATTATTATTATTATTATTATTATTATTATAATGGTGAAAAATCACAACACACCATTATTGAAGTTATTATATTTACTATTGCATTGTTATAGTTATTATCCTGTTTGACTGGTCACTTAAACTGAATGGGTTTAATTCAAACCTCAATAAAAAACCTATATATTTAAAAAAGTAACTCTACATATAAAGTCAACTTTAATCTGATCCAAAAAAAAGTTTTAAATGGGTGGACATTTCAGGGATAAAAAAGCTCCATACTCATTTGAATAATATACCTAATGTTTGAATAATTTGATTATATGTTTGTAAAATTAATCTGTACTTTTTTTTTTTTTTTTTAAGTTTGTAAAACCCCTAGTCAGGAAAACTAACACACAATATAAACAAACACCCATTAAACAAACACCCATTAATGGTGTACTTTTTCATGTGAACTTACATTTCCATTTTGGACCTGCTCCTCCTCATCACTAGAGAAATCGGCAGTGTTTTTATTCCCCACATGCTTCATATAAACCTCCAGATAAACCTGTTTTTCACTCTCTGCAGGTGGTAACTCCACATTATGGGAAATTAATTCCGACTTCAGACGATGTTTAGAAAACTGAGCGGGATTTTCCACAAACACAGGCATAGCAGCGCTTAGAAAACAATTTCACCTTAAATACTAAACACACATCCTGCACATATACACTAACTCTCTCTAATGTTGCAGTAGGACTGAACTGGGCTTTTTTTAAGCCTCTGGTAACCAAACACTTACAAGTAAATCTACACAAAGTTCTCAGGTTGCAAGCAGACATGCTTGTGCTGTAGTGTGTGGAGAACAGGTGGTTGGTGTGTGTGTGTGTGTGTGTGTGTGGAGAGCACGTGGTGTGTGACAGAACGCACTGCTACAGGCCACGTGAGCTATGTGAGCTATGCTAGCTTACCTTACTTTACCTTTTTTTTCTTAGCCAACTAGTCATATCTCGCCAGTTAATTAGTTAAATCGTTAATATTAAATGAAATGTAAATATTTTCGGACAACACAACTGTATACAGACATCCCTGAGCCGTAAACTCACCTCAGGTTTTGATTATTTACTCCTCATGAAGGGCGGAGACGCTGCAGCTTGGAGAAGCGACAAAGACTTCGACATTTTTCGCGCCAATTTGTAATGACGTCGAGCAGATCTCTATACTTTGTAATATTTCTTATTAATAGTTGTTCTCAATTTTGTGTGTGTGTGTGTGTGCGTGCGCGCGCACGAATTAATTATCCCTAAAGGAAGAAGCCTAGTTGTAAACCTAACTTTAGAATAGTCTAACTCAAACAAATGTTTCTTTTATTTTCTTGCTGTTGTTGTTAATTGTGTTCTTTTATTTAGAGTTTGTTGTTGATTTCTTAGAATAACTTTTTGCACATTTTGGGTTACTATCTTTGTGACTCACAACCCTGCTATAAATAAAAATAAATAAATAAATAAATCCAGATTGGTCCAATCAGCTGCCAAAACACAGGCTGTTTGTTCATGTCTACAGCAAAACTAAATTATCCAGTAAATTAAATTATAAGTCACTTTCACTAGTGTGTACAACAACAAAAAACAGGACTGACTGATTGAAAGAGTTCAAATTTACACTATAAGAATAAAAAGGATTCAGGACTTGCTGAATTTTTTATTCATTTTCATTAAGAGCTTTATTCTGGTCAGGATAACCCCACTGCACCATCGTGCCATCCCAGTTAGTTTTTATTAGCCAAAACAATGTTCTGACATGTGATTTACACCATACCATTCCTTTCAGTGTTTCACTCAGATCTTCAGTCCTACATCTCCAATACATCAAGATACATCATCACTAAATTCTGGACTGACCTAGATGAAGATCATGAAATGATATCTATGCTAGTTGGCTGTCAGATATTGCAACCAGTCCAGGAACCACTCAACCAGTTTGAAATATGGTACAGCATACACAGGTAAATAAAAGAAGTAAACCTGAAGTGGAACTTAAATGTTAGTCTCATAACTACCATGAACTTTGTCTGCAGGTGTTTGTACAATATAGGGTTTTGTATTTAGTACTGCTATGTATGACATTCTCTAGAATATTTGGTTAAAGCCTGTTGCATTATAAAGTTCAGAAAGTGCAGAACTGTGTAGCCTTTCTGGCACCAAAAGATGAGTAATATTTTAAACAGCCCAACTCAATGCCGGGGCAACAAACCAGAAAGAAAACATCAGTTTTCTAAGATGGACCGTGCTACTAATAATATCAATAATACCAATAACTTTAAATTGCAACCAGGTAAGTGTAAAATATGTAGTATATCAATAGACTTGCATCAGGCACTTCTAGTACTTGCAGCTTTGTCACAGTTTTGGAAAGGAAGTAAAAGGCAACAGCCCACAAGGACCTTTAATGTTCACTCAAATATTTATTGATACAAATCAGGAGTTTGCAGTAGACTAATAGTCAATTGTATAGGTCCATTACATCTTTAAATAACAACTCAACAGTCTGTGAAACAATGGTGGGAGAGAGAAACGGGTATAGGGAAAAAATGAGACGTGGAGAAAAGCCTTTAGTCCTTCTAATTCCCTAACTTGTTGGAGACTTTTGTTGGGAGAATTGTTATCACCTCAAAAATCTAAATATATATAATAATAAATTCCCAGGATAGGGTCCCTACAGGCATGTTTTGATAAGTGTGAGAGGAAACCAGAAATCCCAGAAAAAAAACATGTGGACATGGGGAGAACATGCTAAGAAACTCTGCACAGACACTAACCCTGTATATGTTGCATAGTTGCATAAGTATTCAAGGTCCGAGGACACAATTGACTTATAATTGGCCTTCACCTGTGAAATATTAAAGCAGCTCCTATTTTCTGAACAAAAATTTGAACTGCGCATTCAACTCAGTTGAACTGCGCATTGAAGCGACTGTCAGTTTGAATGAAAATGAAGACTAAGGAGCATTCTAAGGAAGTTAAAGATAAGGTAATAGAATTTCCTAACTTAAGAATAGGGTGTAAAATTATATCTAGTAGGTTGGACATCCCAGGAAGCACTGTTGGATCAATAATGAGCAAATGGAAACTGCATCACACTACCCAGAGACTATCTATACAAGGCCGTCCCTCAAAACATGGCAGAAAAACAAGACAGAGACTGGTGAGGGAAGTCACGATGACACCAACAGTCACTCTGAAGGAGTTACAGAGTATAGTGGCATGAAGATACAGAGTGTGGAGTGAAGACCATTTCAAGAGCTCTGCATAATTGAGGACTGTATGGGAGGGTGGCTAGGAAGAAACCACTGCTCTAGAAGAGACATATGAAAGCACTAGAGTGATCCGGTGGAGCTGTGTTTTGGTGTGATGATATTTGAGTTTGATATATTTGATATATTTGAGTTTCAAAGCACTATGTGTGGTGTAAACTTAATGCAGGCCACACCTCAGCAAATTCCCTACTGTGAAACATGGTGGTGGCAGCATAATGCATGCTTTTCATCCTCAGAATCTTGGCTTCTGTGGATGATTGGCTCTTGTTTGTTTTTACAGTCAACAAACAAGATCCAACCAACCTGAAGAAACCAGAGCAAATCTGCCAGGACAAATGGATGAAAATCACTCCAATACAGTGTGCAAAGCTGTTAGGAACTTAACCCAATAGACTTAAAGCTATTATTGCAGCAAAAGGTGATTCTACCAAGTACTAGTCTGAAGGGCTTGAATACTTATACAAGCAGCATTTTTCAGTTTTATTTTTTTTAAAAAGATTTGCTGACAAATAATGAATTTAGATTTCGTGTCTTTGTCCAGAATTGATCCAAAACAATATGCTGCATTTTTGGTTATTCATCAGGCTTATATCTTCCTGATGCATTGCCATGCCTGGCTTCAAGCAAAAGGATTATCCTGTACTACAAGACATTTTAATGGGCTCCAACAGTCCAGAGAGATCTGCCAGCACAGAACGTGCCGAGCATTACAACTGCACTCATTCTCCCTCATGCCGCCAGGGAGTGGAGGTGCAGATGCCCCATGCTCCTCTGCTGTGGTGCTTCCCGAACATATCACACTTATCCTCATTCTGGAAATGCAACGTTTCTCCTGTTGACTAGATTAGAGAGAGACTGTGACGCTCATCAGCATGCATTGCCTGTGCATGTTTTCTCCCTCTTCACTGTTTTTTTATTCTCTTACTGAATGGATGCATTTGTTCTCCTAGGAAACCATGATGCAAAAGAGGGTCAATTTGAATGTGCTTCCTTCTTTACATTTGTGCAGATAAATGCAGAAGAGAGGCCAACACAAACAGCAGTTAAAATTGCTGATGAAAAAATTTAAATGCAAAGTAGTTTTAAAAAAACAAGTTCCCAGAACTAGTCAAAGCAATGTACACGACTAAGTAAAGTACCAATAGTGTGACATGATCAGTGTGCAGACATACACCTTCAGTAGAATGAGAAGCACAGCACAGTAGAGGACACTACCAGTAACACAGTGCACAAAGAATAGCAGCAGCATGATCAAGATGAACTTCTTGACACAATAATGCAAAGCATTACTGTAATGTAATGATGTTATACTGTGCAAAAGACTGAGGCAACCTAAAGTGTTTATATAAAAATGGTCTTAGATGACTTCTGCATCAGTGTGTCATGAATGTTAATGTGAATGTTAATCTTGAATGTTAAAATTGAAGTTTTTTTTGTGATGTAAAAATGAAACCAAGTAAAAACATATCCGATCTTTTTCCACTTCTAATGTGATATAGCAACCAACAAAATTCAGGGGGGAAAAAACAAATATAAAAAAAAAAGAAAGTAAAAGTTTTAGAGAAAGTAAAGGGGGAAATGTACAATAACCTGGACGCATAAGTGTGCACACTGTTTAACTAATACGTTATTAAAGCACCTTTTGCTTATAAAACAGCACTCAGTCTTTTTGGATTAGAGTCTGCAAACATTGCAAATCTTGATTTGACAATTTTATGCCACTCTTCCTTGCAAAAAATGCTCCATATCTATTAAATTGCAAGGGGCATAGCCCTTGTCAAGTCATTCTACATGTTTTCGGTTAGATACAAGCCATTCCTTTGTTGACTTGTATCTGACCAGGCCATTCCAAAATGTTGATGATCTTATTCTGAAGCCATTCCTTTGTTGACTTGTATTTGTGCTTTGGGTTGTTATCATGCTGGAAGGTAACATTTTTCTTCATCTTCAGCTGTTTAAGAGAAGCAGCTCCTGCCACCACCATGTTTCAACAGGGACATGGTGTTCTCTGGATGATAAATGTGTCTTGTTTTAGTGCCAGACATATTTTTTTTGAATTATGCCCAAAATGTTCTACCTTGGTCTCACCAGACCAAAACTAGTACCCTGTCTAGTACCCTACTCCATAGCCCAGATATGGGAAGAATACGAGAGATTGTTGTCACATGCAGCGAGTGACCAGCACTTGCCAGATATTTCTGCAGCTCTTTTAATGTTGCTGTAGGTCTCCTTGCAGCCTCCCTGATACGTTTTCGTCTTGTCTTTCGTCTATTTTGGAGGAATGTCCTGTTCTTGGTAATGTCACTGTGGTGCCCCATTTTCTCCACTTGTTGATAAAAGCCTTTAAGGTGTTCCATGGTACATCTACAGTGGTGCTTGAAAGTTTGTGAACCCTTTAGAATTTTCTATATTTCTGCAAAAATATGACATCAGATTTTCCCACAAGTCAGTGTAGACAGTGAGAACCCAATTAAACAAATGAGACAAAATATTATACTTGGTCATTTATTTATTGAGGAAAATGGTCCAATATTACATATCTGAGTGGCAAAAGTATATGAACCTTTGCTTTCAGTATCTGGTGCAGCAATAACTGCAACTAAATGTGTTGATCAGTCCTGCACATCAGCTTGGAGGAATTTTAGCCCATTCCTCAGTACAGAACAGCTACAACTCTGGGATTTTGGTGGGTTTCCTCACATGAACTGCTTGATTCAGGTCCTTCCACAACATTTCTATTGAATTCAGGTGAGGACTTTGACTTGGCCATTCCAAAACATTAACTTTATTCTTCTTTAACCATTCTACAACAGCAACTTGTGTGCTTAGGGTCATTGTCGTGCTGCATGACCCACTTTCTCTAGAGATTCAGATCACGTACAGATGTCCTGACATTTTCCATTATAACTCACTGGTATAATTCCGAATTCATTGTTCCATCAGTGATGGCAAGTCGACCTGGCCCAGATGCAGCAAAAAAGGCCCAAACCATGATACTACCACCAGCATGTTTTACAGATGGAATAAGGTTCTTATGCTGGAATGCAGTTTTCCTTTCTCCAAACATAATGCTTTTTGTTTAAACCAAAATTTCGATTTTGGTCTGATCCATCCACAAAACATTTTCCAGTAGCCTTGTGGCTTGTCCACATCATCTTTACCAAACTGCACAAGGGTAGAATGTTCTTTTTGGAGAGCAGTGGTTTTCTCCTTGCAACCGTGCCATGCACACCATTGTTGTTCAGTGTTCTCCTAATGGTGGACTCAAACATTAACATTACCCAATGTGAGAGACGCCTTTAGTTGCTTAGAAGTTACCCTGGGTTCCTTTGTGAACTCATAGACTATTACACGTCTTGCTCTTGGAGTGATCTTTGTTGGTCGACCACTCCTGGGGAGGATAATAATGGTCTTGAATTTCCTCCATTTGCACACAGTCCAACTAACTTTGGATTGCTAGAGTCCAAACCTTTTAGATTTTCTAACCTTTTCCAACCTGATGAGCATCAACAGCTCTTTTTCTGAGTTCCTCAGAAATCTCCTTTGTTCATGCCATGTGATGTGAAGCTCAGACTTTGATATATCCCTGTTCTTTAAATAGAACAGGGTGGTCACTCACACCTGATTGTCATCCCATTGATTGAAAACACCTGATCATAACCTGATCTGATTAAGTTTTAGTCTATCTTTATGAAGAAATATAGAAAATTCAAAAGGGTTAACAAACTTTCAAGCACAACTGTAATGTTCTGGAAATTATTTTCTAATCCTTTCCTAATCGATACCTTTCAGCAATGAGATCCTGTACAGGTTTTGTAAGAATCTTGTGGACAATGGCCTGACACCAATGGCTTGACACCAACAAGCAGTAGGATGACACCAACAAGATGTCAATAAAATGTAAAGAAACCAACATATAAAGTAATAGTCTATGTCTCACATTAAAACATTGTTGTATTTGTCTTAGATCTGCAGAGATAGAAGCAAGTGGGAGCCAAAGTCTACTGAAAACCCAGGACAAGTTCTCCATGATGCGTGAACACCCTAGCAGCTGATTTCCTTTTAAAATGATAAAACTGCACAGCAGTGATCCCTAAAAGAATTGGTGCAGTTATAAATGCAAAAGATTGTCACACCAAATCTGCAAATTAGTCTTCCATCCTTTATAGTTGTTTTCTTTATATTTAAATCATATTTGCTTTACCTTATTTCTTTACATGTGCCTAAAACCTTTGCACTGTTTGGTAAATCACCACTAGTAATTAAACAAACTTTGGACAATATTGCAATACTTGTGTGACTTACTTTATTGCCATACTGACGGCTATGAATAATTCATTTGAGCTCAGTTTTCCTCTTGCAGATTTGCCACTCTGTATCTAATGGCTTTGAACCCTACATGACATTATTAAAAGAATCACATAGGAATAGAAAGCCATAAAACACATGAATGATTTATGTATCATTTCATTGAACAACAACAATAAACTAAAATGGCAATAAGTTGTTCTGCTTTGAGCATCTTACTGCACTGCTTTATCAACCACGATATACAGTATAACCACTCGAGCCAAGTTGCAGGCAACTCTGAAGATTAAAAAACTCATATCAACATGAATAATTAAACAGAAGAATGAGAATTATTCAACTTTCTTTCTGTGCTGAACGGTTTGAAGTGTTTGTATCTGATTATTCTTTTTAAAATAACTTTTCAGAGAGTGTTCACTTTTTTTCACTCCAAGCCACCTCTGAGCTCAACTTACAGCTTCAGTAGTGAGATCTGACTGAAAGTCACTGGGTCCCACAGGCCATTCAAAACACTCTTTGATGCAATTTGGTGCCCATGCCAAAGAATAAAAGGTACAGTGTTAATCAAAAGTTGTTTTTTTTTCTGCAGTTGCTATGGCCTGGTGAATGCTGTGGGGATTACATAAACATTCATTTTCAATTCAACACTAGAGCTCTTCTTGGCTTTTATGCTCCAGACAAAAGACTGTGAAAATGACCTCACTGATCGTGGCTGCTTCCAGTGCAGCTCCACAGTTTCACATAATTAATCCATCATTGTGCTAACAGTAAACTTGTGGTGTGTTGTAATTGATTATGATGTCACAATAAATGATCTCCTGATTCCGTTTCAGTTACTTTTAAAGTTATTAATGAAGGACAAAATATGTTTTAAAGAGTTTTAATAAACTCAGAAAAATCATCTTAACAATTGTGTATAAAATGTTCTAGTACACTTGATGAAGCATGTGTCATGTCACTGCAGTATTGTATGTAATTTTATGACACACACCATAAAAATGTGAAACTGGAAGCATGCACTGAAACCTATAACACTGGCTTTTTATGTGTATCACATGGCCATTTTTTTCCTTAGCAGTCCAACTGCTAGTTTAAAGTAGGCTTAGAATCCAAAAGGCAGAAGTATTTACAGCTTATAATGCTATGTCAGACTCTGTGGTCACATTTATGTTCTATTATTTAGTTGATATTCATTCCATTCTTCTGTTGTTTGGAATTACCATTATATACCATTCAACTTTCTACCATTATATACCATTATACCTTATACCATTATACATTATACCATTATACATTATATACCATTATATACCATACCA
>JANDJT010000050.1:14640341-14650666 GCA_024331685.1 Stegophilus panzeri
GATAGATAGATAGATAGATAGGTAGATAGATAGATAGATAGATAGGTAGATAGATAGATAGATAGATAGATAGGTAGATAGATAGATAGGTAGGTAGATAGATAGATAGGTAGGTAGGTAGGTAGGTAGAATTTTACATAACCCTCGAGCATCAACAAAAGCTGGTCCTAAGGGACAGTGTAGCTTAGTAAATAGAGTGTTGGTCTATTGACCAGAGAGTTGGGGGTTCAAATCCAGGATCACTGTTGGGTCCTTGAGCAAGGCCCTTAACTCTGTGAGCTCCAAAGGTGCTGTGTGATGGCTGATCATAGGAGTTTGTATATGAGAAGAAACAATTTCATTGTACTGTACATCTGTATATGTGTAATGACAAAGTTTATTCTATTGTATTCTATTTTATTTTATTATTCCTTTAAAGCAAAATCTGCAGTAATGCATACTTCTCACTTCTTTTGCTCTTCGTCGTTGCTTTCTTTGGTATCTTAAGGCTCGTCTTGACTGCCAGCAGTTGCTGAATTGTTAACTGGCCTCCAGGTTCTCATCCCACTAGACCTTTTCAGAAAAACGCCAGCATCAGTGTCCTCCTCAGAGGCACTTGAGTTTCACTCTCGTAAGATGTTTGCATGGATAGGTCTGAGGATCCACCTGCCTGCGTCCACACAGATCCTGTGCCTGTAATAAAATCCCACACTTTCTGCACGGCTGGGTGAAAGGAATATGAAAAGGAACACTTGCACAAGTGAATTAAAGCTTATGCAGTGTAAAAGCTTTACACAGGTGTCATTTGTTTGTGTTGGGCTTTACAGTCTTGGCGAGTTTCTCTGAGAGTAAATACTGTGAAATTGCTCAGGGTCTGGACTGTATTTTTTACCCCAGTGACTTCAGACCGGAGGTTGTATAAAAGTAAAAAAAGAAAGTGACTTGTAGTCTACATATGGATATGTTTGACGTACCCTGGTAGTTTAGAATGTCCTCAGTGTAAGCAAGCATGCATGGAAAGATGCTGCTGAGGAAAAGACCGAGTAAACATGTCCCTACGAACAGGAATATGCTACTAGTGTAGAAAATCAGCAGTAGAGATACTGTCACTATTACACCAGCCTGAGGAACACATCCAGATACAGAAACAGGGTTTAGTAGAAAGTGTATACATACACTGTAAAACATTCAGGTGGTTAAAACCGTGAGTAAACTTAACTTGAAGATAAGCGTTGTTTCAACTCAAAAAGTTACATTTGACAAGTTTTACAAGTCAAGACAATGAATTACTTTAAGTAAAAATTTTTAAAACTTATAAACTTGAGTTCAAGTTTTACAGTGTAGTAACTGAAATCGTAGAACTATATCAAGACATTTACCAGGCTAAACACGAGCAGGTACACTGGTCTGAAGCGATAGGAAAGTGGAATGGACATCAACCTTCCTCCGGTGATAGTAGCCCAAAAGATGCAGGGTAAATAGCCAGCTGTTTTAGCATGTAGTGACATTGGAGCCGACACAGCGTATGTATACGCAAAACCAGCATAAGCGCCCTATAACCAAGAGTCAGTGTCTGTTACACATGATTCATAAAGCTATATACAATATGTATACACTATATGGTCAAAGGTTTGTGAACACCTCACCATCACACCCATATGTGGTTCTTCCCCAAACTGCTGCCACAAAGTCCTGACCTCAACCCCACTAAACACTTTTGGGATGAACTGGAACACTGAGACCTCCTCACCCGACACCAATGCTCTTGTGGCTGAATTGGCAAATCCCGACAGCCGCATTCCAAAATCTAGTGGAAAAGCCTCCTCATAAGAGTGGAGGTTATTATAACAGCAAAGGGGGACTACATCTGGAATGGGATGTTCAGAAAGCACATATGGGTGTGATGGACAGGTGTCCACAAACCTTTGGCCATATATCGTATAAATCTATATACAGGAGCTACAGTAATGACTGCTGCTCACCACAATGCCATCAGTCATGAAGAGGACCAGTCCTCCCAGAATATGGACTCCAAAGAATGAGGCAGGAAGTTCATGCAGGTTACCATTCATACAGCAGCTGAGAAGGTCTCCATAGCCTGGAGAAATGGAGAAAGTAAGTCAGTAACTCCAAAATATCAAAATGTCAGGAGAACCTGCTTTGTTCTTTATCTGTACCTCCAGATTCTTGATCTTGTGCCTCTGGGCATTCAGCTGTTTTGGTCTCCATGGCCAGCTCATCTTTGTCCAGAAGATGTGGGGGGCTATTCGGGCAGTATAGGATCAGTTTCTCGTAGTACATTAGCACAAGTACTGCAATTGGTACTGGCAACTGGAACAGAAATGACTTGATTTTAGGACCCAAACAGCACTGTTCCACTTTCCTGCCTGGTTCCTATTTTCTTTCACTCCATCTACACTCTAATAATGTCAGATGATTATTGTTCTCAAATGGGTTTAGTTTGTTTCAGCTATCTTGTCTTGCAATGTCTGTCTGTGTACTATACATAGACGTCTTCGTTTGTCTTGTGTCTCCGTGAAGTGTTTGTAGCATTGCAGCATTCTGAACTCATAGGCTACTTAGTTCCATAGGTCCTTCATTTCTTAGACTCTCACTTTGTGCATTTGAGACTTTTGCACTTTGAGCATTTTTAAACTACCCCCTTTTGGCTCCCATGTGATACATCTGCAAGTTGTCAGTTTCTCTTTGCTGCAATAGACAAAATGAAAAAAAGGTAATATGTTACGCCAGAATTTCCCTGCACCATCCACAGGGAGGGCAGCTGGTGTTCGTAAAAGCTATGAAGCAGGTAATCACAGACAGAACTCTCGCCCTCTCTTAGGTTTCTTGAGAGTCATAATATTAATTGTAATCCTTACTGTTAAATAAATGATGATTCAATCTATACATGATTTTCTATTCAAGGCTTAATTTAAACCCTAACATGAATATCTTGTCAGTGTCCAAAATTTCCCCTAAAGCTTTTTGAAGCAAGAGTAGCAGGAGATTGCTCAATATCTTACATTAATCAGAGCCATGATCCAAAAAGCATAGGACACATTGGACTGCTCCATGATTCCTTCAGTGTGCTCAGAGTGGTTGCGAAGCATTGGACTCCTGAGGCCTGCCAGACTGTGTCTGAAGTGGTGCATTATTGCCTCATCCTCTGTGCTGTTCATACTGGGACAGTGCTCCGAAAGAAAAGGATCTGCGATCAGGGGACTTACCAGAGCACCAAAGCCAATGAAGAAGTGCAATGCCTAGGAAAAAGGAAGACACAGAGAGGCAAAATTTATTGTGTCTATCCAATTTTTGCCCACCTGGAGAATGCTCACGAAGTTCGGTCACTATTTAAATAGCTGTTTAAAGCATGAATTATTTTTTTTATTATTTATTTAAGGTTCTTATTAACAGGCCGAAAAATTTATCAGTTACAGATGTCACATTATCTATCTATCTATCTATCTATCTATCTATCTATCGATACTGTATATATGTACAGTGCCCTCCACTAATATTGGCACCCTTGGTAAATATGAGCAAAGAAGACTGTGAAAAAATTGTCTTTATTGTTTAACCTTTTGATCTTTTGTTCAAAATATTCACAAAAATACTCTGCTCTCATGGAGATCAAACAATTGCAAACAAAACATAGGTTTATAAAACAATATATGTTTGTTAAATATAGGTGTGCAACAATAATTTCTCAAACAGATCAAATAGATTTGTATCAGTTTTAAGGGTTGTAATTGTTTTTAGTAAAAAATTTTTTTTTACTGTATACAGTATACTGTATACACCAGATACTGAAAGCAAAGGTTCACATACTTTTGCCACTCACAGATATGAAATATTGGATCATTTTCCTCAATAAATAAATGACCAAGTATAATATTTTTGTCTCATTTGTTTAATTAGGTTCTCTTTATGTACTTTTAGGGCTTGTGAGAAAATCTGATGATGTTTTAGGTCATATTTATGCAAAAATATAGAAACTTCTAAAGGGTTCACAAACTTTCAAACACCACTGTATCATCTATTGAATTAATGCAGTATTTATTCAAGCAATGTAGTGAATCTACTTAATGTTTAAAATGACTATTTCTATCTCAGAGGTACAATAGATATGTGTGTATTCACTCAGCCACCTGTAGGAAGATTGCAGAGTCTTTCCGGTAAAGCACCACCAGCTGAATATTTGCAATTGTATCAATGATACCCATTGCCAGTCCTGAAACAGCCATGGCTATGGCTAATTGCAGCACATTGTAGCAGAGAGGAATGATGGCAAAGATCAGAGAAATGAGGAGAGTGGACAGGAGGAGAGCAGAGAGGGCACTGAACAACCTGAGAATCAGAGAGAGAGAGAGAGAGAGAGAGAGAGAGAGAGAAAGGGGGGGAGCACAGGTTGTTAATGAGTTTAATATATGTCCATAGTACTGTTACGTCTATATTGTTTGTATTCATCTAGTCAAGAGATTATCATGTAAGTAATAGGTTTCAAATTAGGCACACTCTTAGAAGAGATTGAACCGTTGGAGTTCACAAAACGATCCCTTGGTTATTTGGCATGTATCATCATTCTTTTTAGATTCTTTGTTGTGGCAAAAGGGTTCATATTAGAACCTGGCCTGTTGTCAAGGTTACTTTATGAACGATTTCAAAGATGGACTGTAAAGATTTTACTACTATTTTGTTATTAGCTGTGGCCCGTGCTTTGCTTTTAGCCCTGAAACATATTGTATTGTGTGTGTGTGTGTGAGAGAGAGAGACAGAGAGAGAGAGAGAGAGAGAGAGAGAGGGAGTATACAATGTTTAATCTCACATTGTTTTCTAAATTGTAACACTTCTCTGTATACTTCTCATAATACCAGAACCAAAATGTCACCCACAGTAATTAAAATGGCCTTTTTTTTTTTTTTTTTTTTTTGCTTAACTGAGTCCCCTTCAAAAATTTTCAAACAGTAAGCAAGGCCAATTCTATTTTTTTTTTTTTTTTTTTTTCGCTATACATTTGTGTTTGAGATAAAAATAAACAAATAAATAAATAAAGGAATATGAGATGATAGATCAGAATTTTAGCTTTCATTTCCTCATATTTACATCTACAGTCCTCCAAACTCCAAAACTATTGGAATGGCAAGGCCACTTAAATATGTTAGTGCTGAACACCAAAGACATTTGGGTTTGAGATCAAAGGATGGATATGAGACCAGAGCTTAGGATTTCAGCTTTTATTTCCTGGTATTTACATCTAGATGTCTTAAACAACATAAAACATTTTTTATGTTTTATGAATCAGACCACCCAATTTATAGGTGAGCAAAAGTATAACAACAGATAAGTCTTGAAGTAAATTAAATTAAATAACACTTAATATTTGGTTGCATATCCCTTGCTTGCAATAGCTGCATTAAGTCTGTGACTCACTGACATTATCAAATTGTTGGTTTCTTCTTTTGTGATGCCAGTCTAAAAACTTCCACTTTTCCCTCTGATAAAGTCCTTTGTTGAGTTGGCAGTGTATTTTGGGTCATTGTCCTGCTGCATGATAAAGTTTCTCCCAATAAGATTATATGCATTTCTCTGTAAATTGGCAGACATCTTGTTACTGTAAACTTCTGAATTCATTCTGTTGCTACCATCATGAGATGTCACCAATAAAGATTAGTGAGCCTGTTCCAGAAACAGCCATGCAAACCCAAGCCATGACACTACCTACACCATGTTAAAAAGATGAGCTTGTATGTTTAGGATCAGGAGCAGATCCTTTCTTTTCTGAATAGACATTCAGAGCTATTAATTCTTTAAACATTCAATCTAACATGGCATACATGGGCAGTAAGAAACACCTGTTAGGCACATGTTCCAATACTTTTGATCACTTAAAAAATAAAAATAAAAATCAGTGGGTTCAAACAAACAGTGCCATGTTCTAATTTGTTTAACACTCTAGGTGTAAATATGAGGAAGTGAAAGCTAAAAACCTGATCAACTGTTTTATATTCATCTTTTGATCTCAAACACAAAGGTCTTCAATGTATAGCAAAAACAATAAAATTGCCCTTGCTGTTCCAATACTTTCAGAGGGGCTGTAAATACATGATGTGGAATGGGTTGGTATCTTGTTTTAAATATTATCTTATTTTCTAAATATTATAAATATTCAGTTACCTCCTGTTAAATGTTGAATGAAATTGATGATTCATAAACGACAATATTCCTTTATTTCAAATAATTCTATTTGTTCAGTGGTGTTGTGCTCAAATTATATATTTATGTATGAAACATTTTATGGACAATCAGTGTATTGTGTTGTGAAATGGGTTTAAAATAGTAATGTATAATAATAATAATAATAATAATAATAATAATAATAATAATAATAATAAGGTAAGGATGCCTAAGCAGGTTCAAAAAGGATATGTACCTTTAAGAGAGGGTTCCAATTAGAACCTTTTCAAAAGTGTTAAAAAATGAACCTTTAAGGTTTACCCACATCTCCAGGAACCTCAGAAGGTTCATTTTTTAACCTTTTCTTCTTAGAGTGCATAAAATCCCATTGATTATTAAAAATAGTAAGGACACTTTAGCACTGGAAGAATTACACAGGTCCTTACAAAGAGAAATACCTACATTTACCTTGTCAAAAATAAAAGAAAGTAATTCAAGTATTAATGTACAAAAGATTCAATGTTTAGTCTTCACACTTTGCATTATACTTCCACAAATTGAATGTCTATACATAATGGACATTCACATGGATGTGAGCTTCAAAGCTCTATTATACAAAAAGCATGAGCATAATGGAAAAGCTGAATGGGTTACTCTACATCAATTAAAAGGTGATACAGTTTCATTTTTCAGTGTGTAGGTCTAAAACATTTGTCTCTGTAATAAAAAAAATACCCAAAAATTTTACCAATAAGAAGACCCACATTGAATAACACCAAATAACTCCATAGTGGATCAGATGCATAATACACTAAGGAATCTATACAGGAATATTGCCTCAGTACCACTGTTTTATTTGATCATGTGAAAGTAAATTTTATTAAAAAAAATATATAATAGAGTGGCGATTGGGATTATGTGTCCAACTCCATAGTGGAGTTTCAAAATTGGTGACATTTTACTGTGAATACATACAATCAATCAAATGACTTATGCAGAATTTGATTTGTCTCTTCTTAAACTCTAAATGCAAATCTCTTTAGAGGGGAAGAAAACCCCATTTTCATTTTCTAGTGAATATACTGTATATAATGCAACAGCGAACTCACATTTTCTTGAAAACGCCACCAATCGAACTGCCAATAAGTAGACAGACCTGCTGCGAGAAGAAAACCCAAGTGATCTCCTGTAGTGTTGAGTTGGTCTGACATTTCAGATCTAATATAGTCGGCCCCAGGAAAGCTATACAGAGTCCAAAACTAAAGAACACACTCCAATATGTCAGTGTGTGCTGCCAGTTCTGTTTGAAAAGTGTGATAAGTCGCTCCTCAATAAACATGCTGTGTTCAGAATGAATGAATTATTGAATGTAAGGGTTCTTGAAGATTCTGAGGATTTCCTGCTCACACTGTCTTTGCTCAGGTCTAGATAGTCAAAAAGTAGCAGATGATATTCGATATTTATAGAGGCGTTGACGGTGTCACAGAAATACATTTCAGGTTAATACCTGAAAGGGAGGATGCAACAGAGCTTTGTCTAGAGCTGTCAATGATTTTCATGTATGGCATCATGTTGAAATCGGATTTCAGTGGAAACTATAATTTTATGGTTCAGTCCCTCTATCCTGCCTCTTACGGGGTTAATTAGTGTGTGAGACTAGAGGGTCATGATGTCCGTCTTGTGGTCTACATAGATTTTAAGCAACTGGAGCATTTATTCTTCTCAATTAGTAAATAAAATTCATTGATCCTAAAAGGTGACATATCGGTTCTGGCTTTTATAAAAAATAATTAAAAAATTTTTAAATACCACTACCTGGAGATGATGTTTTATTACAGTTTAATCAATATTATTCCCACAGATCAAGCGAAATGATACAGAATAGCAATTAAATAAGGAAACCTAAATCTTTGTGGATCTTACTGGTCACTTAAAGATCCTAATCGGATCCAAATGCTTTATTAAAGACAGGAGGATTTGGAGAGTAAACCCATTATTCCTATTGATACAAGACTCATAGACATTACTAGTATTAAATGTAAACATACATACACCAATCAGCCATAACATTAAAAACACCAATACCACAGAAGAGCTACTGTAAATTGCTGAACTCATTACTGCTGCCTATGATAGAAAGGTGTCAAAACCAATAGTGCATCATAGCTTGCTGTGTATGAGGCTGCGTAGCGGCAGACCATTCAGAGTTCCCATGCTGACCCCTGTCCACTGCTGAAAGCACCTACAATGAGCATCGGTGAGCACTGACGAGCATCAGAACTGGACCATGGAGCAATGGAAGTAGGTGGCCTGGTCTGAGGAATCACGTTTTCTTTGACATCATGTGGACAGGTGCGTTGCTTACCTGGGGAACGATATGGCACCAGGATGCACTACGGGAAGAAGGCAAGCCATCAGAGGCAGTGTGATACTCTGGGCACTATTATGCTAGGAAACCGTGGGTCCTGCCATTCATGTGGATGGTTATTTGAGACTTACCATCTACCTAAACATTGTTGCAGACCAATTACACCCCTTCATGGCAACGGTATTCCCTAATGGCAGTGTCCTCTTTCAGCAGGATAATGCGCCCTGCAACACTACAAAAATTGTTCAGGAATGGTTTGAGGAACATGACAAAGAGTTCAAGGTGTTGACTTGGCCTCCAAATTCCCCAGACCTCAATCCGATTGAGCATCTGTGGGATGTGCTGGATGCTGGACAAACAAATCTGATCCATGGAGGCCCACCTCGCAACTTACAGGACTTTAAGGATCTGCTGCTAACGTCTTGGTGCCAGATACCACAGTACACCTTCAGAGGTCTTGTGGAGTTCATGCCTTGACGGGTCAGAGCTGTTTTGAAGGCACAAGAGGGACCTACACAATATTAGGCAAGTGGTTTTAATCTTATGGCTGATCTGTGTATATGGTGTGCCTAAGGTCTCTTAATAAAATGATAAATATTTTGGCCTTTTTTGATTAAATTACATCAAGATTCATTCATTCATCATCAACAACCACTTTATACTGGGAAGACTGAGCATGAGGCTACTATGCACATGCACATTTGTACAATTATTCACACCTAGGGGCAATTTAGCATAGCCAGTTTCCCTAATGGCATTTTTCTGGGAGGTGGGAGGAAACCTGGAGGAACCCCATGCAGACTCATGAGAACATTAAAAACTCCACACAAACAGTAACCACAGGATCAAACTAGAGATCCAGGAACTGTGAGTCGCTACCCACTGCACCACCATGCCACATAGTTCTAGGTTGTTCTAATAAAATACAATAATTTCTAACATTTCTCAGTTCTTCTCACATTTCTCAATTCACTATTTTAATCTGATAATCCTTTCAGATAGAAGCAGAAGTAAGTCTTAGAGTGCAGACATATCCATGGAAGGGGGGAAATGAAGCCTTCTACAGATTAGTGTTTTTATTATTGACACACATTAACAACAGTAACTCATCTCTCACTTCCTCTACATGAGTTACACTGACACAGAGGGTCTTAATGAAACACGCTTTTAACGGAGAACACAAATGTTTCTTAGTGCTTTAACTTGTAAGTGTTAAACATTAACAACACATTTCCTGTCAGAGTTACACAAAGGGATTCAGAAGTAGATGGCAGATGAGTTACATATGGATTGGAGAATGTTCACAAATGCTCATTGTGCAATGCTGATGTGTTAGATGGCCAATCAGGTGCACGTTATACAACAGGATTTGGTGTAATTCAGATTTAATAGTTATTTTTGCACTAGTGGCTTTCTACAACAGTTTGGAATTCTCTTTTCTTCTTTCTTTTCCCGCATGTAACATGCTGGATTTCATGTATAAATATATATTGGCACCCTTGGTAAATATGAGCAAAGAAGACTGTGAAACTTTTCTTTATTTTTTAACCTTTTGATCTTTTGTTTAAAAAATTTTTTTTCACAAAAATACTCTGATCTCATGGATATCAAACAACTGCAAATAAACAGATTTATCAAAATAAAATATCTTTGTTAAATATAGGTATGCAACAATTATTGGCACTTTAGTCAATACTTTGTGCTACCTCCCTTTGCCAAGATAACATCTCTGAGTCTTCTCCTATAATGTCTGATGAGGTTGGAGAATACATGGCAAGGGATCTGAGACCATTCCTCCATACAG